>JAWQFJ010002068.1:0-27500 GCA_034096865.1 Theodoxus fluviatilis
AATCAACATACAGCCATGATTTTAGCCAACCAAGTTCTACAACAAACATACTACACATAGACATAAGTTCATGAAGCTTGAATTCATCTTTATTGCACAGAAATGACTTTAATGATGCAACATAATTTTGAACATATCACATTTATCTGTAAGCTATTTTCAAGATTTAACATCATCTCTTCCACCTAAATCTTTGAAATTTGGACACTACATTTACCATATATCAGACAACAGACCCTACCTCTTTAGAGTGTCTATACTTAATCAAAATGTTGACTTTGTGAAAGAAAAAAAGAGAAAAAAAAACAATTTGGCAAAATGTTGAAAATATTTCCCTTTTCCTTTAGAGAGCTACCACCTGTAGATACTGATGCAACCAGAAAATGCTGAAAATTTGAAGTTGTTCTGATCAATAGCTGCAGAATAATCTTGAAAACAGTAACGCCACTTCAATATGTGAGAAAACCGAGAAAATGCAATTTTAGTGTTCAAGTTCTCAAAATTCTGAGATAGATGCACTATTTAATGTCCTGCAAGCATGTCTTTTGGCTCAAACATACACCTACACTCAGGGATCACTCAACTGACCTATTCATGTGCTCCTGACTGGTAGAAATTCTCACTTTCCTCCTGAGAGTCAGCCTCCCTCAAAGCTCTTGACTTGCGCGCCTGCTTTGTCACAGTCAGGGATTGCAGTTTCGAGCCTTCAATCCTGGCTTTGTCCAGTTGCTGGAGGCAAAGTTCTGTGTAGTGGCCAGGAGTGAAGCCCAGTTCTCTGAAAACATCCAACCTTCCCATCTGGCCATCATTGTACACAATTGCTGCTTCTGCAACAGCTAGGGACAGGCGGGTGCGGCCCACAAAACTTGCTTTCGGACAGTGTTGCCAGATCAAGTTGTGGAAGGACTCGTTTGTGTTTTGTGATCCACCATGAGAGCACCTTTCCAGAAGAGTGTGGTCAGAGAGTGTCTCAAACACTGGCCTGATGGCATCACACACAAACTTGGGTAAGGCATTCCTATTAGGATCTCCCTTGCCAGATTTGGAGGGGCACCAGACACCACAGTTGTCGTGCTTCTTAGTTCGATGCTCCCATATTGCCCAAATGTCTTTTTTCATCTGCTGTACATTCTGCACATTATTTCTGACAGCAGCACCAAAATGTCCCTGGATCCTCAATACTGCCTTTTTTGTCAATCCCCCCTTCCCTCCTATCCCCCTCACAGTCTTGCCATTGTGTTCATAGGTTTCCTTCTTCAACTCATTCACTTTGTTTGTCAATTGTCTACCCATTCTCTTCTGCACATGGCCACAGCATTCCAATTTTTTTATGTTCTTGCCAGGATAGATGGGTGGGTCAGCATTCTTCAGAGATGAATAAGACTTGCTGTCACCATCACCTAAGTAAGATGTATACTGCAAGCCATATTTTTTTATGGATTGCCTGAAGATGTGCTGAGCTCCTGCAGGCTCCATGCTGCCAGCTGATCCCTCATGGTTTTTCTCACAAGAATCACTGTGTTTTTTCTTTTCCACTCTGCAAAGTCTGCTTCATGGATTTTCTTCTTCTGTTGAGCACAAGATGTGCAGTGGTTGGACAGAACTTGAGTGTCAATAACTTTGGATGAAGGACCATTCACTGTCATCACTGTCACAACTCCATTCTTGCTGCTGAACCCCCTCCTCTGCCAGGTTCCATCACAAGACACAGTGATGTCTGATGAATCTGCAGCACTCCTGGCTTCCTCAGCTGCCTTCCTCTTACTTCTTTCAGCCACATTTTCTGTTGCTTTCACAAGCTGTTTTGTGTGCAAAGCCCAACTGTTCTTGTGAGGAGGTGGTGGCATGTTCATGTTCCCTAGGAATTTCTTTCCATGAGTGTAGTGTCTTCCAATGCTATACACAGCAAGAGGAAAACGTCTGTTGACTTCATATACCTTGCCTACACGTTTGGAAGTGTCCATACTAACAGTCTGTTTGCAAGAACATTCAAAAGTGAACACAGAGGCAAGGGAAATTCTTTTCTCCGAAACACAAGAAAGTCGCTTGTTCCTACCGATGGGCTGTTTGCAGTTCGGGCAGAGAAGTGAAGACACAAACTTCACCAGCAGTTCACTGTCCACAAATCGAAATCCAGTAATTTCACTATCACCTGCCAAGTTGCATTCACTTTCCACGTTCTGGAGCTTGGTAGAGGAAGAAGTACTTGGGCTTGGTTGTGGAGCGGGTGGGGGGCGAGAACAGGGAGAAGTGCAAACTTCATGTGTGAAGCTCGCATCTTTTGCAGTTGAACTAGTTCCGTCTTCATTTATCACCGCTTCGTGTTGATTTCCTCTAAATCTACGTTTGCGTGGCCTATAATCTGACATATTCTTCCGTTTCCCCATGATTTTCAATCAAAACGGTATCAATTCTTCGAGCAGTTACACTGTGCTAATCAGAATCGCTTGATTTAGACGCGCGCGTGCAGCGCAGAACCGATGTTTACAAGCCCGGAGCCAAGGCAGTCTGAAAGCCGTGCTTTGATTGGCTGCCTCCAACACTACTCCTATATGAACCTTTATTTGAAGAACCAATGAAAACCTTTCTTCTATGAAGTAAACACCTTCACAAGGCGCATGTAGAGCTGGGCGAGAGCTTTCCAACGGTACTTTATTTTCGTAGATATGTTGAGCAGAAGCGGAGAAACGACTATTGTTCCATTATGCATAATTAATTAGGCTTTTGTTTCAATCACCCCCTCCCCCAAAAATGCTTTAAATGTTTGTTTTTCGTCCTATATCAGAAAACGTGACACTTGGAGTGTGTAGAGGAGTGAGTGCACTAACATAATACATCTTAACCCAAAAATGTGAAATTTTGAAAAATTTTGACTTTTGTCACCTTGGAACCTCCCCTTAAGTCTATCAACACCAAATGTGGCATGATGGTGTATGATGACAAGGCCTCAAAAAACATACATAGTGACTTGACCTTGCTTCAAGGTCAAGGTCACAGGAGCCATAAATGTGGTCTCAAAAACAGTCATTTTTCACATTTTCCCAATTTTCTCCCACGTTATTGAGAATGGCGACCTTAGCTACAAGTGGTATATAGGTCAAAGCAAGCCCTATCTTCTGATACCAGTTTGGTTGACCTTGCTTCAAGGTCAAGGTCACAGGAGCTCTTCAAAGTTGGATTGTATACATATTTTGAAGTGACCTTGACCCTGAACTATGGAAGATAACTGTTTCAAACTTAATAATTATGTGGGGCACATGTTATACTTTCATCATGAGACACATTTGGTCACATATCATCAAGGTCAAGGTCACTTTGACCCTTATGAAATGTGACCAAAATGGGGTAGTGAACCACTAAAAGTGACTATATCTCATGGTAGAAAGTGCCAATAAGCACCATTGTGCTTCCTATGTCTTGAATTAACAGCTTTGTGTTGCATGACCTTGGATGACCTTGACCTTGGGTCAAGGTCACATGTATTTTGGTAGGAAAAATGTGTAAAGCATTTCTTTGTGTATGATGTCATTGGTAGGTTTAGTTGTTTGACCTTGACCTTGAAGGTCACCTGAAGGTCAAGGTCATATAAAGGTCAAGGTCAAGCATGTGAGTCGTGATGGCTTTGCCCTTCTTGTTTCATTTGCGTGTTTCAGCTTGCATACATATGAGACTGCTCTGCTCCTAAGTGTATCAGTAATTTGTGATTTATTGACTCACATGCGAAGCAAAAGTGAGTCTAACGAGCCGTCGTCGCCGTTCCGTCGGCGTCCGGCGTCCGGCGTCCGTAAAAACTTAAACGTTGGATTTTTCTCGGAGACTATTAAGTCTATCAACACCAAATGTGGCATGATGGTGTATGATGACAAGGCCTCAAAAAACATACATAGTGACTTGACCTTGCTTCAAGGTCAAGGTCACAGGAGCCATAAATGTGGTCTCAAAAACAGTCATTTTTCACATTTTCCCAATTTTCTCCCACGTTATTGAGAATGGCGACCTTAGCTACAAGTGGTATATAGGTCAAAGCAAGCCCTATCTTCTGATACCAGTTTGGTTGACCTTGCTTCAAGGTCAAGGTCACAGGAGCTCTTCAAAGTTGGATTGTATACATATTTTGAAGTGACCTTGACCCTGAACTATGGAAGATAACTGTTTCAAACTTAATAATTATGTGGGGCACATGTTATACTTTCATCATGAGACACATTTGGTCACATATCATCAAGGTCAAGGTCATTTTGACCCTTATGAAATGTGACCAAAATGGGGTAGTGAACCACTAAAAGTGTCTATATCTCATGGTAGAAAGTGCCAATAAGCACCATTGTGCTTCCTATGTCTTGAATTAACAGCTTTGTGTTGCATGACCTTGGATGACCTTGACCTTGGGTCAAGGTCACATGTATTTTGGTAGGAAAAATGTGTAAAGCATTTCTTTGTGTATGATGTCATTGGTAGGTTTAGTTGTTTGACCTTGAAGGTCACCTGAAGGTCAAGGTCATATAAAGGTCAAGGTCAAGCATGTGAGTCGTATGGGCTTTGCCCTTCTTGTTTTTTTTGGCCTCATTAAGAATCAAACCTTCACTTCAAACAGAATGACCCTTCCACCCCACATATGATACCCCTACAGCCCCCAGCCCCCCATACACACACAAATGAATAATTAAAAAAGCAAAAAATAAAATAATAGACAAACACATGTCAAGCTGTGTGTCTTTCAGTTGTTTTATTGTCTCTTTTAACATTTCGTTCTGTGGACACAGAGTCATGATCACTCAAAACCCACTCTATTCTTTCTTGGTAGCATGATGTTTTGTTTTTTAAAAACAAACTTGGTTTTAGGGACTAACACAATGAAATCTAACAGAGATCTGCTTCAACCAGTCAAACACAACACAAAATCACTCCTCTACACACATACACACCACAAAAATGTTGCAACAAGTCCAAAGAGTTTAGTCTCAACTTGTTTTTTGCAATCCAGAAAATTACACACACAAATACACAACAGTCCACAGTATTTCCTTCTGAATAACTCCATCAATAGGACCTAGTTTCATGCCCTACTTTTTCTTGAACAGGTAGCGGTTGCGACTTTCCGCCCACACCTGCACGGCACGGTTAAAGGGCGTGTCCTGGAAGATAGGTCCATCAATGCACAACATCAACAGCTGGTCACAGTGTGTGCTAGAGAGTGCTCTCCTCCTCTGTGTTTGGACGTAGTTTTGCACAGAGAAGGATCTTTCACACTCTGCTGTGTGGATGGACAAGGTCAGGGCCACAGCTGTCAGCTTCTTTAAAGTTGGAAATTCATCAGCTGCAGGGTAGAATTTGGCGATCATCTGCCAAAGGGTGACACAATCATCTCTGGGAAAGTGTTCACTGAGAACTGTTCTCTTGAGCAGCCTCCATTCTTGCCAAGTCTCGTCTCTGTTGATGAACGGCTGAGCAGTTTTCAGTGAGCCGTTCTGGCCCTCGCAGACCCAGAAGTGGGTCTTCTCGTCAGCAAACTGTTGAAGAAGTTTCTCCATTGTTCCATGCCCCAGTCATCCAGCTTGTTCTTGTCAACAAATTGAATCGGCCTCATAGCTAGAACGTACGTCGAATGCCTGAAGCAGCTCCGCATCAGGAAATCTCTTATCCAGATTGGAGAGGACTTCTTCTACAAATGAGGGCAGCAGAGTAGAGGAGACATTCTGAACCAGAACGGTGATTTAACACTGCTTGTAGGTCTTTTCTTCGAGATCAAAGTCCTGTTTCAATGCACTCAGGTGTTGACAATTGTCTGGGTTGTCAACCAGGTGATTCAGATCGGACTTGCACTGCTTCACATGGATATCAGCTTTGGAAAGAGCTAGTAAGAGATAAAAACTAAAAAGTTACCGCTTGCTTTTTTCTTGCAAAACATTGAAGACAACGTCAACTGACGTTGGTTTTCTTCAGTTACTTTTCTAAGCCTTTTCTTCGGTGGCATCTTGATTCCGCACACGTGTGCGAGTCTGTGCAAGGTAAACCGATAGATGTTCGCTGATTGGTTGTCTGCTGGCTGATAGCCAATCACGCAGAGCGATGCATCGTTGCTAGGCAAAGCAGCAGTTTGGCGTCGGTTTTGGTACTCTGTGGTGGGGCCATATGTGCTTGGTGTGGCATAGTGGTATAGACGGACCGAGGATCAATACAAGTTGGTGATTTTTATGACGCGCCCGGCTGGCGCATACACATTGAAAGTAACGCGCCATTCTGATAAAATATGTGCCAATGGCGCGGGCGTGCCAACACTCTGAAGCACTGGTGAATGGGTAGTATGCATGAAGATTGTTGTGAGACTTGACATGACTGTGGAACCAGGAGTGACGCTAACTGTGACTGAAGAGTGGGTGATGTGAACTGTGACTGAGGATGAGTGATGAGAGCTGTGACTATGTGACCAGGATTGATGTGACTTATGGCGGAGGATTGGAGTAATGTGAACTGGGACTATGAGGACTTGCAGGCCTGCCTACCCGTACGGAAATTCCGTATTTTGTCCGGAAATTAAAAAAAATCGGCGAGCGTTCCGGAAAATACGGGAGTTTATTTTGCGTTCCGGAAATATCAAAATAAAAACTATAATAAAATAATTTCCAAAATCGTTGGCCTGTGGCTGTGCGCGATTCGTTTTCCGAAGCAGTCTACCGATGATTGCCGAATGGGTTTGTTCTGTAATGGGCAGGCGCAGCGCGCGAAAATATTTCCGAAAATTGCCGAGTGACGTCATTTTCGTACAGTGCGCAAGCGCAACGCACGAAGTGTTTTTCCGGAGAGTGCCGGTATGTGCAGTGTTCATGTGCAACAATGGCGTCAAAACGAAAGCCAAGCGATTGTGTTTCTGAATTATCGAAGAAACAGCGGAGGTCGCAGGTCTACATTCCAGCGTGCACGGAGAAGTATCCATTTATAGTCCGCGGCACCACTGACTCCACTGTCAAATGTACGACTTGTGAGAACCAGTTCAGCATCTCCAGTGGTGGCGCCAACGATATCGAAAGGCATGTTGAAGGCCCAAAGCATGTGAAGAAAAATGAGGAGAAGAAGATCGCAGCAGCGCTAAAACCTATCAGTGAATATTTTACACCGCCTCCTTCGAAAGTGTCCCAAATCGACATCGACGTAATTCGAGCTGAGGCGATGATGGTAGACTTGTCAGTAGAACTGAACCTCCCAATGGCGGCATTGGACAAACTGAGTGTAGGTGTAGGGGAAGACCTCCTCTTCCCACACCTCCCCATGGTTATGCTTGCTCACTGTGAGCGCATTTTCTCAGTCGTGAGAAAGAACAAAACACACTTCAAAGGCAGCATGGGATCCGACACCTTGGAGGCCTTGGTGCCTGGTGGTAGCCAAGTCCAGGCCTGGACAAGCCCTTGACAGAAACTACAGTGTGAAAGGCCTGAAAAGTGCCTACTACCAGTCTTTGTCACAGTAAACAAGCTGCAGAACTATTGTATATAGTGTACATAAAATCAGGTATGTTTTGTTTTATCTTTTGGTCCCTGGTTAATGATTAAAGTTGCTTTGTTTTCTTGCACTGTCGCACGGTTTAATACTGAAATCGGAACTGAAATACGGAAATTGGAACTTGGTAATACTGAAATCGAAAAAGGAGGGTAGGCAGCCCTGGGACTTGTAGTGCTGTGAAGTGTGACAGGAAGGACTAGGAACGATGTGAACTATATCTGTGCCAACAAGGATGAACATGTGGGGGGGGGGGGGGGTAGAGTGCATGAGTTATACGTTGATGATTGTGTATGTATGCTGTGTGAGTGGTTGTTGATGTGCATGCCTGTCTCTTGTTGGTCTTTCCTGTAATTGTGTTGCAGTGCAGGATGAAGAACATGATGGGGGGAGGAGGGGGGGGCGGGGGGGGGGGTGTGCTTGTACATGTGTTATGGTTGAAGATCTGGTATGTGTGATTGCGTGACGATGGTTGTTTGATGTGCATGCTTGTGTCTTTTTGTTCCTTCTGTGATTACTTGTTGCGATGTAGAATGTTTCTCTATTAAATTGAATTGCCTATGATGTAGCGCTAAATGTGTCCTATTGTGTCTTTCTGTTTACTATATCTGATGGGCATGTTAAGTACGTATATGTGACCCCGCACCACCAAACCAGTCTTAAGGTGGATTTTATCATTTTTGAGATGTTTATAATTTTCAATTCTACAGAGTTTCTTGATTAATTTGACACCAAAACAAACCTGGTAGCTCAAAAATTGTGGAAGTTATAACGAGTTGAAGTTGAAAACTCAGTCGCGACTTGTTTTGAGAAAACGGACCTCAAAGTTTTGCATGCAATCCTCACACATTCTCCTTAGCAACAGGGTCTTAGAATTATCCAATCATCTTGATTTTTTGCACAGCAGAAGAAACGAAAGAAAGCGCGCGAAAGACCATGTGTTGAGGTTCTGCAAGGGTTACGTGTTGTTTTGCATGGTCAAAATTGGTCGATTTTGGCAAATAAAAATGCTCTAAATTATCACAATTATAACTTTAATTATTTATTTAATGCACTTAAATACATTTTTAAGACATAAAACTTATACCATTTTATAGATTAATGTTTAGAGAATGCAATAAAACAAAAACCTCAATTTCGCCCAGGCAGACCCCCACCACCTTCAGAGCTGTGTAGCGCCGTTTCGATGATTGCGAGTTAAGACTGATTTCCAGAAATGGGTCACATATTTACAATGGTTAGATTTGTGATGAAGTAACATGGTGTTATTACATTTGTTAAAGTATTGAATTATGATACAATTGCATGCTATCTTATTTTATGGCCTATGATTAGTGTGTGGACTCCATAACTTGAGCGCTGTGATTGAGTTAATTAGTGTTGAACTTCTTGTACGTTTCTGTTTTTGACTCACATGCGAAGCAAAAGTGAGTCTATGTACTCACCCTTTTCAGGCGTCCGGTCCGGGCGTCCGAAAACTTTAACGTTGGATTTTTCTCGGAGACTATTATTAGTATTAAGTCTATCAATACCAAATGTGGCATGATGGTGTATGATGACAAGGCCTCAAAAAACATACACAGTGACTTAACCTTGCTTCAAGGTCAAGGTCGCAGGGGCCATAAATGTTGTCTAAAAAACAGTCATTTTTCACATTTTCTCAATTTTCTCTGAAGTTTTTGAGATTGGATACCTGACCTATATATGGTATATAGGTCAAAGCAAGCCCTATCTTTTGATACCAGTTTGGTTGACCTTGCTTCAAGGTCACAGGAGCTCTTTAAAGTTAGATTGTATACATATTTTGAAGTTACCCTGACCCTGAACTATGGAAGATAACTGTTTCAAACTTAATAATTATGTGGGGCACATGTTATACTTTCATCATGAGACACATTTGTTCACATATCATCAAGGTCAAGGTCACTTTGACCCTTATGAAATGTGACCAAAATGGGGTAGTGAACCACTAAAAGAGACCATATCTCATGGTAGAAAGTGCCAATAATCACCATTGTGCTTCCTATGTCTTGAATTAACAGCTTTGTGTTGCATGACCTTGGATGACCTTGACCTTGGGTCAAGGTCACATGTATTTTGGTAGGGAAAATGTGTAAAGCATTTCTTAGTGTATGATGTCATTGGTAGGTTTAGTTGTTTGACCTTGACCTTGAAGGGCACCTGAAGGTCAAGGTCATATAAAGGTCAAGGTCAAGCATGTGAGTCGTATGGGCTTTGCCCTTCTTGTTGTATGTATGTATTATGTTTTTGCCACCGACAAAACAAATTTCCTTGTAACGATGAGGACAATAAAGTATCTTGTATCTTGTATCTCTCTTGTATCGTGATAAAGATTGCCAAATTTAGTAAATGCAAAGGTGCTTTTTTAAAGATCATTCAAGGTTTCAAGTTGATGAGCATCTTGTTCCCTGAAAAGGAAATGTTGGCTCTACCTATGCATATGTATTTTCTGCTCACACATGCTTGCATTTTGGGGGATTATTGCAGTGAAGTGGGCAGGTTCATCATTTAGTGTTGTGGGACCCTGACTGTGGAACCAGCTTCCTGAGTCGCTGAGGTCAGCTCCGTGTTTAGCTGCCTTCAAAACTGGTCTAAGACTTATTTATTTCGAAATGTCGCGCCATGAGCACATTCTGTGATGTAATATATGGTGCAAAACAAAAGAAAAATATGCATGCACTGTACTGTACAAAGTTTTGTGCATTATGGCATTGATGAACAGGTTAGGAATAACTGAGAATAATGAGATAATGCTGATGGCAGCATTGCAGTTTATATTGAAGATGAATAAGAGCTTTTATGGCTTGGAAAAATTTGTGAATGCATGTGATTGAAAAGAAGGTGATCAGGACACAAGTCAGTGCTTTACTTGGAGACCTTTTGCCCGTTTGTAAACTGAGAGGGTGAGTGGTTGTGTGTTACAGCCCCGGTACTACCCCACGGAGGACAAGCCCCGAAAGCTGCGCTCCCACCAGAAGGCTTACTCCCAGCACAAGCACAAGCTGAGGTCTAGCATCTCCCCTGGCACTGTCCTCATCATTGTGGCTGGCGCCCACAAGGGCAAGGTAGGAACCCTGCTGTGTTCTCTGGTCAATGGAAGATTCATGTCTGGAATAGAGGAGCTAGGCAGTAGTTATCTGGTCTGTGTGTTTAGATCTAAGGAGTACCTCTTCCTTTTTTTCAGATGGCAAATTACTTGTGTTTCATTATAGTTTGGGGGGGGGGGGGGTCATTGCATGGGGTGCTGGTAGCTCAGAAGCTCAAGATATTATTTGTGTTGCAGAGGGTGGTCTTCCTCAAGCAACTTCAGACTGGTCTGCTTCTTGTCACCGGTAAGGAGGAAGTGTGTGTCTGCCTGCCTGCCTGTGTCTGTCTCTCTCTCTCTGGCTCTGCATTGATATGACTGGCTGTCACTGCCTGTGTCTGAGTGCATGTGAGCCTGTTTGCTTAGTGTTTTTCTCAGTCTGCCTATTTGTCTGCCTCTCTTTCATTCCCAGGCTCTCTATTTAAAATGGCTGACTTCCTGTGTCTGTGTTTCTCTCCCACTCTCTGTGCATCCATCCATTAAGGGGAGACACGGCAGTGGAAATTGATAATTTGGGTTTACTTTGTCGATTTTGAAAACTTGCCGATTTTGCACTCTGTGACCTCTCTACATATGGACCCGATGTTGCTTTAGTGTGAAAACGAACTCTTTATGGGCTAAATTCAGCAATAAAACATACCACCCACCTATCAAACGAGTCTTTTTGTGCAATATTTCGTCAAAATTTGCAATGTTTGGGTCTTGGCAACGGGCCTAAATTTTGAATGAACCCTTGCAAGTTAGGTATCGTTGGAAAGCGGCACATGTCGTCTACAAATTGCAAGGGACGTAACTCTTCTAGACTTCTTCTCCATAGAGCTACATGGCAGCAACGAAGAGGTAGATTGTATGAGATCTGGTCAGCTGACGCGAATGGACCAATCGGAGAGCTGGAATCGCTACCACAATGCAATGCGGCTTAGAGACAAAATGGCTTCCACATGCGCTGTTGCATTGTCAGTTTAAATACATGTTGCCNNNATTCTAGGTTGTAGAGGGTTTTTTTAACAAGATAGACAAGATGTCTTCATGTAATCTCATGAGCAACATTATTATATGCAAATTAACATTGGTTTGAAGTTGATATGTAGTCTCTTGATTTTTTTACTGATTTCTTGAAAAATACATATTTTCCCCCATTTCCGTCATAAAACTATCATTATTCTCATAAGTACACCAGATACAGCCTTTATTTGATTTTTTTTTGTTTATTCCAAATGAACTAAATCAAAAATCAGCATCAAAATTGGAGAAATAAAAATTGGTAAAAAATGTGTACTGTAGCTGCCAGGTCTCCCCTTAATATGTCTATCTGTCTGTCCATCCGTCTGCCTGTCTGTCCTCTCATTTACCTCCTCCCCTTGTTCTCAATAAAGTCTTTCTCCTGTCTATCTCCTTACAGTTCCTGCACACAGATATATTGGATACATATTTACATAAAATGATATGTTTAGTTGTCTTACTGGAGTGGGGAAAAGTTTATACTGCCTAGTGGAGACACTTAATGAAATTCTGAACAGGTGTACTCGTCCAATTTGACAGTTGTTGAAAGCATGGTCTCCAAAACATCTGTGTCTATTACTTTTTAAACTCTTTAGTCTGCTTTCATAGTGAAAGATCAGCCTAGCCTGAATGTGATCAGTTGTCCTCTATCCCTATCAGAGTTTACAGCAGTAAGAGTAGCTAATGCTAGCTGTGGAATGCCAGTGTCTGTATTGTGCCCTCTGCCGCCAGGCCCCTACCACCTGAATGGCTGCCCCCTGCGCCGCATCAACCAGCGCTACATCATTGCCACCAAGACCAAGCTAGACATCAAGGGTGTCAAGCTGCCTGACCGCCTCAATGACAGCTACTTCAAGCGCAAGCAGCTGGGCAAGCCCAAGCATGCTGAGGGGGAGATTTTCGACACAAAGAAGGAGGTGGGTAGAAGCTGGTGCCTGAGGCTGCATGGAAGTGTAGGTTGCTCGCTGATGCTCAGTCGTTACAGTGTGCATGTCATGGTAATACTGAGGGATGGGATTTGACACAGTTGATGCATCTATTACTACCTCTGGTGTGTGACTTAACCCTTACCCAGGTAGTTGCTGCATATGCTGCAAGGTCTTGACTTGGCCAAGCCCAGTAGTTGCAGCGTATGTTGAAAGTAATGAGTGGGGAAGGTCATGAACTGTGCTTTCCAAATAGTTCCAAGTTCAGCATTAACATTTTCTGAAAACAGTTACATTTATGACTCCAGGGTAAAGGTTAAATGTGATCCATCACTAAATGAGTCGGTTGCGCAGTCGAGAGTCATTTTGCGCAAACCGCCCACAAAGGAGGTGGGGGTTGTATTGGTCGACTAAGAGATTTTTGGTTTTTTGGCTTCTCTAGTCCCTTCTTCATTGTATGAGTAAGTTTTGTGTTTGAAATCAACGTGTAAGAGTATGCTTTATGATGTTTTTTGGGTGTGGTGGTGAATCATTTACAAGAAAACGTCTGCGAACTGTTCGTCAAAATCAAGCATTTTCTCAACGTTTCGTAGCCACCACTGCTTCATCTCTGTGGCAAATTTCATGAGTCTAGAATATGCAATGAGTGACTCATTTTGTGATGGAGGGTCACAAATGAGTTGAGAAAAGAAAAGGTGTATTTCTTATTTTACAGTGAAGTGAAATGTCTGCATCATGCTTCATTGTGTGTGTGTGTGTGTGCTGCAGGTGTACTCGGTGTCTGAGGAGCGCAAGGAGGACCAGGTGGCTGTCTGTATCATGCTTCATTGTGTGTGTGTGTGCTGCAGGTGTACTCGGTGTCTGAGGAGCGCAAGGAGGACCAGGTGGCTGTGGACAGGCAGCTGCTGGAGGTCATCCGCAAGCACCCCCAGAAGAAGCTGATGTTCGGCTACCTGGGCTCCCTCTTCTCCCTCAAGAAGGGAGACCTGCCACACAAGATGATCTTCTAAGTGCATGGTATCGGGATGGAAAATAAAAGAAAAAACCTACCTTCCCCGTCTTCCTGTGTTTTTTGCATGGCTTCAGTCCTCTTCATTTGACTCGACCTACATATCGTGACACTGGATATTTCGACCATTTTGTTTGGTCCCAACCATTTTTCCTTCTTTTCTTTCGTTTTATAAATATTGTTGTTACATCAACAGTACTTGACACACCAACCTCGCTTACCTCAACACACAAAAATTAATGTTAACCCTTATCCTGGTTAGCGCGGCATTTGCCGCGCTCGCCCTTGTGGTCCGCCACTGGTTAGCGCGGCATATGTCGTTTCTGACACCACGTGCGTTGTTGCTCTCTCCAAGTACAAGCCTATCATATAACTCTACGTTTACTGACTCCAGTTCATGCAGAAGAGGTTTCTCTACAGTCTACAGCTTGGCCAATCAACGATCGGGGTGGTTTTATGTGCGTTAAAGTAGAAATTATGGTCTATCCCGTACGAATTGAAGCGGAAGCTCGAGTCAGCATGTCGCGATCGCGAAATCTGTTCGAAGACTTTAATCCTTCAGCTGCCGAAGATGATGAGGAAACTTTGGATGAAATAATCAGGCAAGCTGTAATTAGTTCTAGAATGCCGATCTCTCAAGCTGCGAGTGATCAAGAGGTAGGAGAAGAGGGGTGGATGCGAACAGTTGATGAGCCGCTAATCGCGTCATTCACCGGTGAGTTGAAACTTCTTGCGGAGATCAACTCTTGACGCTGAGCTAATTGACTTTTTCAATCTATTCCTGGATGATACAGTTTTTGATTTGCTTGTGGAGAAAACAAACTTGTATGCTGAGAGGAAACTAACTGGAAAGCAACGATCGAGCCGTCTCCTCATTCGCGATTGTTACGCTGGTCGCCTGTCAGCTGTGACGAAATGTAAACATTCCTTGCTCTCGTGATCCTCATGGGTATCGTTGTGAAATCGTTCATCCCAGCATATTGGAGCACAGATGAAGTCGATGCCACTCTGTTTTTTGGTCAGACAATGTCGCTCACACGTTTCCAAGGAATACTGAGCAACCTGCACTTGGCAGACAACGTGCTCGACGACAAGACTAATCCGTTGTTCAAAATACGGCCATGTAGATAACTCTTCCAGATAGCAGAACTAGGTGGACATGTGTAGGAGACAAACTTTACTGCAGACTGTTTTCATGCTGAATTATCCACATATTGATGCTATTCAGTTTCTACATTTGCAATAATATGAAGAATATTGCATAAGAGATGGAAGAGTATAGGTAATCAGAATTACTTCATTTTGCCTCTCTAATACATGGCTCATCGAATTTGCATTGTAATTTAAAGAGTGCATTTTTGGTCAAAGAGAATGATACATTAGTATGCACAGATGATAAAGCAAACATCCAGTAGGGTTTATAGGGTATTTACCCACTATTGCATAGTGATTTACCAGTTTTATTTCTCCAGGAGTGAAAAACACACAAATGTTTACCATTTAAAATTTGACAAAAAAATCAGGATTTGAATAAAGACTATAAACTGCACACCTAAATATTGTTCATTCAATTTCAAGCATTTTGTGTTTTTGACTCACATGCGAAGCAAAAGTGAGTCTATGTACTGAGCCGTGTCGTTCGTCCGTCCGTCCGTCCGGGCGTCCGTCCGTCCGGGCGTCCGTAAAAAACTTAAACGTTGGATTTATCTCGGAGACTATTAAGTCTATCAACACCAAATGTGGCATGATGGTGTATGATGACAATGCCTCAAAAAACATACATAGTGACTTGACCTTGCTTCAAGGTCACAGGAGCCATAAATGTGGTCTCAAAAACAGTCATTTTTCACATTTTCCCAATTTTCTCCCACGTTATTGAGAATGGCGACCTTAGCTACAAGTGGTATATAGGTCAAAGCAAGCCCTATCTTTTGATACCAGTTTGGTTGACCTTGCTTCAAGGTCAAGGTCACAGGAGCTCTTCAAAGTTGGATTGTATACATATTTTGAAGTGACCTTGACCCTGAACTATGGCAGATAACTGTTTCAAACTTAATAATTATGTGGGGCACATGTTATACTTTCATCATGAGACACATTTGGTCACATATCATCAAGGTCAAGGTCACTTTGACCCTTATGAAATGTGACCAAAATGGGGTAGTGAACCACTAAAAGTGACTATATCTCATGGTAGAAAGTGCCAATAAGCACCATTGTGCTTCCTATGTGATAGTATGTCTTGAATTAAGAGCTTTGTGTTGCATGACCTTGGATGACCTTGACCTTGGGTCAAGGTCACATGTATTTTGGTAGGAAAAATGTGTAAAGCATTTCTTTGTGTATGATGTCATTGGTAGGTTTAGTTGTTTGACCTTGACCTTGAAGGTCACCTGAAGGTCAAGGTCATATAAAGGTCAAGGTCAAGCATGTGAGTCGTATGGGCTTTGCCCTTCTTGTTATTTTATGTGACTATCTGTAACGGTTCATCAGCAATCTCAAAGTTAATGAAAGGTGTGCGTGTTGCTCAATTTGCTTGTGTTTTAGCACCACTGGCAGCCCATAACGTCACCGTTTTAGCACCAGGATAAGGGTTAAGAATAAAATTTCTGAGCATAATGCTACAGAGCCCATTGATTACTAAGCTGTCCCCTGTGGGTGGGGGTCAGAATAGACTCACCATGTCTCCCAATGCGATTCGTAAGAGGTGAATAACTATGGGCGTCGTGACATGATTAGCGCTTACTCTAAATTATTCTAATGATATCCCCCCGTGGGTTTAGGGTAAGAATTTACCCACCATGTCTCCCTACATGATTTGTAAGAGGCAAATAACTAGGGTCACCGTGACTTGATTTGTGTTAACTCTAAACTGTTGTAGTGATTTTCGTGCTTACTGGCCTTACATAGCCTACAAAGGCTGACTCCATCTATCCATCCATTCATCTAGTGACATAGTCCACAAAAGCTGAAAGGCAGTATACGTACGTCCGTCCTATGTGGCAAAGGAATGAGGCATTCTGAACACAGAGCTGTAATACTATCTCTGACACAGGTTGGTCACGTGACTTCGAATCCACATTCCAATGATTCTACCAATCAAAATTCAACATGATCAGAAGACCATTGAGAGTAAAAAGAGGCGATTCTATTTCACTCCAATTATTTATCCCGATAGATAAACACAAATTTGGTGTTCTAATAAAACTAATCTATGAGATTTTCAGGAAATCATTTGAGAACTACTTTTAGCGCGAACGTGTCTATAAGGTTGTAAACTGCCTTGCGCACGTGCGATTGTGTATATACAGTAGTCGCCGCTTATTAAAAACACATTGGGACCGAACAAAAGTGTTTTTAATAAGCGGCGTTTATATTAACCGGCACTTCCCGCTTCACCAAGCCGTTGCGTTTCTTCCACCTGTTAAACCACCCATTTGTAGCTTTGAATTCGGAGCGACCAAGCTGGGAAGCAATCTGTTCCGCCTTCTGACACAGGATTGGGCCGTTTACAGGTGTGTTGCGCGCTTGGATAGAGTCGAACCACCGCTTTAAGCCATCTTCTGTCTCTTTATCCTTCCCGCAGCGCCGACGCTTCCTTTGGCCTTGACTGGAGCCCTCTGCGATATCAGCCGTAAGTTCATCTTCTTTTTTCAGTGTCTGGCACAGAAATGATGCCGACACACCCAAAATGTCAGCACCCTCCCTCAAACTTTTAGAATTTAGCTCTCGGTAGCGATCAAGCAAGTCCACTTTGTCTTTGGGTGTCATTTCTGTTCTTTTTCTTTTCTTTGGAGCTGAAGTTAAAGCCATTTTCTGATTCACTGCTTATCCAGCGAGACTAGACAGTGTTGAATTGACATCTGACGGTTTGCTGACAAGGTACGTGTAATCACTGTTCACACAAACGCTGAAGCGTCTTTAGTTGTCATCTAACGGTTTGCTGACAAGAATTCACAACCAGAGATCGACTCTGACCCTCCGAACTCGCTCAATGAAGTATAAATATTGCTGTTGTATTCAAAGTCCTTATAATTAGTAGAGTTCACAATATTACACTCTTGTGATTCGAATTTTACCGCACACAAGTTTTACATTCATGGGAAATCGATGTTTAGAAAATGAACTGACGGAAAAATGGCTGCCAGTATGGAGTGTATCACAACAAGCGGAGGAATACACTCACGATGTGATATGGCATTCAGCGTGGCTGTTCAGAACGGTGGTATGCATGTTATGGAAGAATTTAGGCTATCACGTGACCAACCTGTTGCTGAGACTATATTCACTAGTCTCAGCCACGCTGAATGGGAATGAGGTTAAATAATGGGTGGTGATGCACCCAGTGAGCTTGAGCCATCCTGTTCAAATGAGGGCTCTTACGGACCACCTACACCTCTTGTCACCTTAGCTGAAGCAAGGAAGTGCACTGAAAGCCTATACTTGTGCCTCCAGGAAGCTGGTAGTGAAGCCGATGTTCTTGGACCCAAACAGAAATAAGCCTCGTGTGTCAGCAATCCAGAACGTGTACCCTTGCTCCCACCCACTACATGTAGCCTACTTGCCTTGTTCATAGAAATTCCATGGGTTTTTGTTCGAGTCTAATGTCATTTCAATCAGCTCTTCATTCTTTCTTTTTCACGTTTCCAATACATTCTGTCAACAGTTTTTGGTTTGTGTCGTTTCAGTCTATTGAGAATTCATCTAAGCCAAGGTGCTTTATTAGATTTTTTGCTAATTGCGCATTTCATGCAAAAGAAAGCGCTAAAAACAAAACAAATATATGTATTGACATGTATATTATGCACGTTGCACAGCAGTCACGAAGACCGTTATTGAAAGGGAGGTAATCCATTAATTACTTCGGACTTGGCGGAAATGTTACTTCTTTGACCTCCAGTTAAATCATATTCCGTTTAGCTCGACGTTGGTTTTCATTTTCTTTTTCTTTCTCTTTTTCTCTTTCTTTCTCTTTCTTTTTCTTTTTTCCTTTATTTTTGGTTGTGGGTTGTTTTTTTTCGTCCTCTTTTGATGTCGAGCTAACCAGAGAGGACTGTTAATGCTTTCGTGGGATTACTAATTGTGATGAATTATCTATCAGCAAGGAAGCAAGTTAATCCTGTCTGAAGGGTAGTTTGTTTTCTTTATTAGTTCATAAGTAAGTTGCATTAGGGCCAGTTATCATGAAGGGAAATGTGGTAAACATTGGGCAGATAATGCACTCAAAGAACAGAATTGTGAACGTTTCATTGTAGCTGCAGATACTCTCCCTGAAGAGCAAGTATGGTGACGGTGCAGTCACTTTCCTATACCATGTCTCTCTCCGCCCCGTGGTTTCAATTCCATCACAACCTGGCTGCCGGATAACGCCCAGCTGTCCTCACATCTCCCGGAATTTTCAAACTTTGTCGGTCAAGTGATTACTCTCAGGCAAGAGCCGCGTGCTCTGCCTGACATGGTCACTATTTATCTAACAAAATGAGATCGAATACCTCAATGGGAGCCAGCCTTCACCTTCACTGCTTCCTTAGGCAGCAAGGAGATGTGTGAGAATGGCAGGAATGAAGGGGTGTAGTGTCTAGGAGATGGAAGAAAAATGGACTTGTTTGCTTTATGAAAGTTGAGAGCACGAATAATGTTACCGGTACAGTATATAGGCCTACATGTATATACAGAAGTTCGAGTCTGCGAAATAATTCATGTTTATTACATTGGAAACATGGCAAAAAGCCTGACACTGCAATGCAGGCTGGAAGTAGTTGACTGCACGTACATGCAGGCACAACATGGGTCTTTTACTTATACATTCTTGCTCAGAAGTACATGTATGTTGCTACAAGGAAAGAGATAACTTGACCTCTGCTACACAAATGATTCGGAGGCTTACACCTCGTTTCCCTTTCCTTCCCTAAGCAGGTCTAATTACAACATGGAGTGTCTTGTCCCAAAATACCGGCCTTTGTACAGCAGGAAAGACGCGTCAGAAGATCAGTGAAATTGTGGTCGGCAGAGAGCACTGACAAGTTGAAGGGCGCCCTTGAATGGCTGTGCAGAAACCTGCAGTGGCTACGTGAACGTTTGTGTTGTCTGGATGCCGCGGAAGAATCTACCCCTATTACAAGCCACGGATCACAAAAGAGTACCAAAGCCTTGATAGATCAGAAGAAATATTCATTCCAGAAAAATTATAGAGAAAAGTTTTGGAATGATGAGTGGATGGTTTAGTGAGCGGAAAAATATATCGCACAAGTCTATCGAGTATGCCAATGAAAAAGATACATATCACAACCAATGTGACTGTCTTAATTTCTCACGTCAGCACGAACAGACGCGGGACAAGCTTATCGGGTTTGCAACAGACGAGAAGGAAGAATCTCATCTGCACTTTCGTAAAGAGGAATTTTGATGAGTGTTTTGGAGGTCCAAACTCGCCAAAGCTGCCGCTCCCGACAGAATCATCCCCAGAATGCTAAAACTTTACGCCATCAGCTATCCTACATATTTTTGACAGTATCTAATCACTAACTTTGACACTGATTACATACCATTGTCTCGGAAAACTGCCTGCGTTGTACTTGTTCCTAAGAAGCCAGTTGTAACATGTACAGTATGAATGATTTTTGTCCAGTTGCTCTAACCTCAGCTGTTATGAAAACTTGTGAATCCATTGTCCATAACAAAAATAGTGTCACCATTCCTGAAAAATGTGAGCGGTCCACAACAGTTTGCCTAGCGAAGTAACAGGTGTGTTAATGATGATTATGCACTGTGTGTTACATCAAGTATATTCACGTCTGGAGGTGGCAGGCAATTCTATCAGATTGATGTTTCTTGAATTTTCTCATGCTTTAAACATATACAGTCTTTTCTTCTTGCAGGAAACCTTTTAGACTTGAATATACTATACTGTATTGTCGGCTTTTTCGAGGATCTTCTCCTACCAGACGAAGAGGTGTCAGTATTTCACACTCGGAAGTGTGCGGTCAATCAAGATCCACACAAATATAGTGGCGCACCTCAGGGTACTGTTTTAGCACCGTTCTTGTACACACTGTACACTGCAGATTATAACAGTATCAATACTGTCAAATATGCAAATGACATCGTTCTTTGTAAAATGACCAAAGATAGCAATTACGTATATCTTCAAGAAATTGATAAGTTTGCGCAATGGTGTGATGACAACTTTCTTAAACTGTCTCAAAAACCGAAGAACTCGAGACGTTGGAAAGAATCTTATAAGCCTCTGCGTAACAAGGAACCAAACGTAAGGGTTTCTTTGTCGACTCGAAACTGAACTGGTCTGCTCACAGAGATTAATTCACGAAGAAACTTAATTCCTGCATGTACTGTCTCAGAAAGGTGAAAATGTTTGACGTCAAACCAGACATTTTGCATATGTTCTATAGGCTTGTAGTCTCTGGTGTAATTTAATTTGGCATTGTCTGTTATGGTGGGAATGTCTCGATCATATTAGACAAGGAAGGGTAAATAGAATTGATTCGATGAGACTGCTACTGTGTTTCCAAAAAAATCTGAGGTGATATGCAGAATGAAAAGTACTTAATTAACAAAGTCTGAAGGATTTTATGGATCCCTCCCACCTACCACACCATGAGCACCTACACCTGCCTGCGCAGAAAAAGCAGGTTTTACTTCCGACTAGAGGGCACTCTGAGAGCGCAAACCTCCATCCAGGAAGCCACACGTTCTCTTTCATTGTCACTTCAAGTCATTTTAGTGGCTGAAGTGAGAGCGATTTCTGAGTGCCGAACGCATACGACGCCGTCATCAGTAGTTCGGGGTCAAAAGAATCTTTTGTCCTGAAACGCATAAAAACCATAATATATTTGTTACTTTTTCGGGTTTTTTTCTATTGCGGGGGGCCGCTATTGCGGGATTTTTTTTTTAAGAAAAAAAAACATGATAATTTTTTTTTGTAAAAAAAAAAGTAACATACATTTTATGGTTTTTTTATGCGTTTCAGGACAAAAGAATCAAAATTGCCTGAGAAACTTTTGTTGAAAACATCCCGCAATAGCGGCCCCCCGCAATAGAAAAAAAAAGTTCAAAAAAAAAGTAACAAATATATTATGGTTTTTTATGCGTTTTAGGACAAAAAAATCAAAATTGCCTGAGGAACTTTTGTTAAAAAAATCCCGCAATAGCGGCCCCCCGCAATAGAAAAAAAAAGTTCAAAAAAACAATTAACACAAATATTATGGGTTTTTTATGCGTTTTAGGACAAAAGAATCAAAATTGCCTGAGGAACTTTTATTGAAAAAAATCCCGCAATAGCGGCCCTCCGCAATAGCGGCCCCTCCCCAGTAGTTCGACGTCATCAACTTCGTGATTCGCGATAACATTTGTCTTTTTGGTCGTAATTCCAAAACGCTAAATCAGATAACTTCCGAAATTTTATGAATTATTTCTGAGGAAAAAACCTGTCGTTCCTCCAAGTTTCATCAGGATCTCTTACGAACATTTGGAGTTATTCTGCAAATTAACGAACCGATGGTACAACATCACCTCCATAGCGGAGGTAAACACGAAAACAACATGTACGATTCCGCCACTCTTCCATACCGGCTTCTATAACTCTTCCAAATAGTACAAGCAATTGATTCTGAGACTGTGATAACTTGTAACTAAAATGTGTCTTCCCCATTGTGTGTTTTGTTATGTTCTTTCATGATCAGCACATCCATTTTCTATTATGGCCGTTGCGTCGCGTTGCATTGCGTTGAGTTGTGTTGTATGGCACGAACACTTTTGAAGCCGGAAGATGATTCATTGCCTTCCCTGTGTACACAATAATATTACGTCAGTATTTGGTTCCAGTGGGGTTGTTATCTTTGCATTGGAGATTGTCTAGGTAGGCTCTGGGTTAAAAAAAAAATTAGTAGCTAGTGAAATGTGTTGATTTGATCAGCCGCCAAATCCCTGACAGTGCAAAGCCCTAAATCCCTGATGGATGAGGGGATAAGAGATGTGTTTGGCAGTGAAGAAGTCGCATGCACCCTCGGTGCACCTCCACCTGGTCCAACGGGCAAAACCCGCCGTGATGGAAGATCAACAACGCAATCTTCATGAGCAAAGACGTTACGTAGAAAGACATGGAACTTCACACGAAACTGCGAGAATGGGGTGTTTAGAGTTATGTTTCCTTTCGGGGGGTGGGGGTGGGGGGTGGGGGGTCTCTTTCGCCTCATGCAGAATAATATACATAAACACTACTGTGATCGACAAAAACGAGATGTTTGTATTTGAAATAACTTAACAATGGGGGATAGTGCTTTTAGGAGGTATTATATGTGAAATAACATATGTCACACATGAATTGATTTGAAGATATTAATTACATATTGACATACGCGCGCGCGCACATTCTATGCCACACACGCGCGCGCATACACACACACACACTCACTCACACACACTCACACACACGCACACACTCATACAGAGGGCAGTACACCCACCCACCACCCACCCTCCCCCGAAAAACAAAACAAAAACAAACTGAAAACCTGTTGTCATCTTTAAGAAAATCTTCGTATACGAGATATTGACATTTTAGATGTCATCAAAGCACAGTTATGGTGATCTTTATCCTTCACAAATTAAAATGTGCGTACTAAACTGTACACCTAGGAGCCGCGTGAATAATTGCCCTTCTTTCAAGGGACGCAACTCTTTTGCATCCTCGCTTTTGTACATCTTTGATACAATGATAGGGGTCTTGCTTGACTTTGCTGCACAATAAGTGGCGCTTCCCTCCCGAAGAAACTGAATCATGCGTCTGGGGTTATGCTGTGTAAAAGCAACTGTGACAGATTTCTACTTGCATTTTTTTCTTTTGACGAAATGATCACTTCTGGCACGAAGAAACGAAACCTGTTCTTTTTTTAAACAGGGTACGAACACGTCTTCTGGAAGAAGCGCTAGTACGTAGGCCTATATGAGCTGATTAAGAACAGTTGCTATGTATGCCTGAGACAAATGGTTAAGTATTTATAACGACTGCAGTTGAGGTTCTGTCAATATTATAAAATACACCATAATTCAGAATTAAATCTCTTTCTAGCCCCAAGTCAACTGTAGACGAGAATCTGCTTCGCCCGATTGCACTGAATTAGGTTACTATTTCGCTTCAGTTCTCTCGGTAAGGCCCCAATGTCGGCACAGTTAGCCACAAGTAAGCTATGATACTAAGATGCATTTCGTCACTCAGAGGAAAGCGCGCGCGCACATGTGCCGGCTCAAATTTACACACACACACACACACACATACACACACACACACACATCTACACGTACGCACGCACACACACACACACACACTTTCACACATTCACACACACACATTCACACACACACATACACACATTCACACACACACACACACATACACACATTCACACACACACACACACACACACACACACACACACACACACACACACACACACACACACACATTAACATTAAACACACGCTAACACACACTCATACACACTCATCCATTCACTCTGTCACGCACACATACACACAATCCTCCACTTCGCACACACCTGCCAACGCCCACACATGTGCAAACGTGCCAAACATCCATCTCGTGCAAAGCCTCCTGGCTGAATTCGGTGGCACTCCGTTCTCTTCTCACGGCGCCCTCCCCATTCGACCTAGTGGCGATACTCCACTCACAGGAGGCGTTCGATCCGTGCTGCTATCGAGCCACGGGGAGGGGCGATCTGAGCTGGTGGCAGGAGCCCTGGTTGGGGTCTTATTGTGCCGTGGACTGGTCTTATCATTGAATGTGTGACGCTTACGCCTGCAACACCCTGGTACTTTGGCACGAGGAAGTTTGAGCAACGGACGTGCTTTCATACAGATAGGAACATTTTAACCAGAACCCAGCATTCGTAAACCATCTGCTCTTGGACAATGTGGAGGAGAATCGGTGAGTAGCTTTCTATTTTCTTGTGAACAATATTAGTCACGGTGGTTATATCAACCGTCCTGTGTTAATGTCAATACCTAGACTTCTTGAACCTTCTACACTTGGACAATATGGATGCAAATCTGAGAGTGGCTATCAATATGTTAAGTAGAAAAATTGGTTCGGATAGTTCTATCAATAAGCTTTCAAAAAGATGGCTGGTTAATTGGCTACAACGGTAAATGACTGTTTCCAGTGCTGTTCTTTTTTCTCTCTATTTTTTTTTGCCTGCTAACTTAGGTTTTTAAAAATATTCTTTGGAAGCAAATTCGTGACTGCTTTACTATATAAATACTGTTTTTGCAAGAATACATCACTGTTATTTTAAGCACAAGTCATACATCATCTACCAATAATGGTAATGGTACAATAATCGTGAGAGATCGAATCGTTAATATAATTTTGACTAGCTTCAGGGAGTTTTCGAAATTACGTTGTCATCATCAGTAAATGTTCCATTAAAGCTTTATACGGCATTACCCCTCCCATGTCTGCGCTCTCTCTCTCTCTCTCTCTCTCTCTCTCTCTCTCTCTCTCTCTCTCTCTCTCTCTCTCTCTCTAGCTCGCTCGCTCTCTCGCTCTCTCTCTGTTTTTCCTCCTTCATTTATCTTCAGTTACACTATCCACTAATAATACATTTCTCTGTCCTCAGTCCCTCTCTGAATCCTTCATCTGCTAATCCTTTTTTGTTGGTATTATCTATTAATCTTTTTGTCTAGAATGATAAAACTTTGAGATCCAGTTTTCGTCCTTCTGCATATTCCTTCCTAGTGTTCCATTGTCAGCCATCCGCACATTGTCACCTTTCACCGCTGCTTTAATCATCCTCGTTCCATGGTGCATACTCAAATAGTGCGCGCTTTATTTCAAGGTCTGCACAAGTTTTAAACGACGAACATATAAGATATTTACTGTAATATCATACACGTCCCAAGGATGAGCATTGAATTACAAAACAGTCTGGAACAGATTCCATCAAGAGTTGTCCTTCGAGGCGACAAGGATCAAGTACAATAAATACGAGACCGAAACTCATGCAGGGCCTGTAGCGACGAAAAGTTACCCCGATGAAAAGTTACTCCGGAAGTCATCGCAGAGTTATCTGCTCGGCTCTCTCTTTATGCGATTTACCGCTCCTGCACGTGTTCTTCGCATGGAATATATCCCGACAAACGACGCATTATTTGCTTTACGAGTTTTTGTGTTTTTGGTGCATTTGTGTAGTTTAACACATAACGTAGCGTTCAAAAAAGTTTTTCCCGTGCAAAGCCGTCTCCCCTAACGGAAATAATATGGGAGTCACCTCCCTGTAGTCTATTTTTAGTCTGGTTTTATAAAACGCGACCGTTGACCTACTTCGCACGCCCGGGGAGTTATGCTAAGATCCGGCCGCGTTAATATGTCTGCGTTTTGTGACAAACGTCTTGCTCGGCGGTACTGTACTCCATGCACCTTAATGGTCCGCGTGATTCGGGTGTAATCTTAAGCTAAACGACGTTCCGAATGTTTCCGACTTCGACCATTTCAGCAGCGCCAATAAACGTTGTTTAGCTTAAGATTACACCCGAATCACGAGGACCTTTAAGGTGCATGGAGTACAGTACCGCCGAGCAAGACGTTTGTCACAAAACGCAGATATATTGACGCGGCCGGATCTTAGCATAACTCCCCGGGCGTGCGAAGTCAGTCAGGCGGAGTGGCGGGTGCCGTCTCTTTTTAGAGTTGAATTTTCTGCACGTCCCTCGCAGATAACTCTGCGATGACTTCCGGAGTAACTTTTCGTCGGGGGTAACTTTTCGTCGCTACAGGGCCTACTGGTATAGCCATGTCAAGAAAACCTGCCACAGCTCTTTAATGAAGGAGTTAGGAACGGAGGAAGACATGAGAAAGATTAGACTTCCGTATCAAAGGACGCATGTGTGCCGTCTTTTGACGGAGAGCTTATTGTCAATTTTTTCAGTCCCCCACCCCATATCCCCACCCCCACCCCCCACCCCCCACCCCGAAGATTAGAATTGGGAGGAAAAAACTCAGATCGTCTGCCTACGCAATACATTAACTGATTAAGGGTGAATAACTAAGAAAATAGATACTTGACTTGCTCTTACTCTAACAAGCACTAGTGCTTTTATAGCCAACGGTCTTATTACCTGCAAAGGTCTGATAGGCTGTAACACTTCATTATTCATCATCAACATCATCATCATCATCATCATCATCATTATCATCATCATCATCATCATCATCATCATCATCATCATCATCATCATCGTCATCTTTTTCATCATCATCATCATCATCATCATCATCATCATCATCATCATCATCATCATCATCATCATCATCATCCTCCTCCTCATCATCATCCTCATCACCACCACTCTACCATCACCAGCAGCAGCAGCTGCAGCAGCAGCAGCAGCAGCTGAGCTAACGTATGATGTTCGTCATTGCGCAAATCCTGGAGTTGATTAGTGTGGGTCCTTCCCATTCAAGGGACAAAGAGTTGCCTTTGCAGGCAATTAATGAATGATGTCGTAATCGCTTGACCCTAATTTGCGCTCTTGAGCTACCTGTTGAATGAAATGCCCTTCATTGAATGGAGGTGGTGTTGGTGGCTAAATGTCTGTTTTCCTATGCGTGCTTGTCTAGTATCAATGTGTGAAGAGGTAGAGAAGAGCCGGTGGTAAGGTTCGAGCTGTGGGGGGCTCAAGGCTTGATGGTAGGAGGGTGTAGGTATGACACAAGTCGCAGCTGCTTTCCACAACTTTATTTACCCATGGGTTGAAGAGCTCCTGGCTGGTCCGAGGCATGATGATAATGGCCTGGACCAACCCAAAACCATGGTGGTAGTGGTCTCTCTCGCCTTGGGTTCCGTTCCCCCTTTACAAGGGAATGCACGGACCTCACAGGAGCCAGGGTGTGGATTATTTCCCAGATCCTAACCCTGGTTCCTGGGTT
>JAWQFJ010002069.1:0-10000 GCA_034096865.1 Theodoxus fluviatilis
AGGCAGCAATAAGCAGTGTGAGAAACGTTTTCTGGAAGCAGGTTTTGGAAATCTGGAATGAATTTGTAAGCAAGCACTATCGGCACGTTTTGACCTGTGACCTTTTACATCAGCCATTGTGGAACAACCCGCAATATAAAGATAAAACTTACTTTTTAAAAACATGGTTTGACGTAGGAATTAGAAGTATGAAAGATATTGTTCATCCGAACGGGGGATTTAAATCATTTGAAGAGTTAAAATGTCACAAGGAAACTTTTTGGAATATGCAAAACTATTAAGTATAATCCCCGCTCACTGGAAGAGTAGTTTCGAAAGAGCTACTGCAAGTAGTACGGCTTGTGAGGGGGATCTACCGATACGATTCTTTTTGCTAAAAAATAAAACAAAACTTGCGAGAATGTATTATACAATTCTTAGTGAAAATAACCAAAAACCTACTTCGCAGACATCTTGGGAAAAAAGATTGGGAGTATCTGAATTGCCATGGAGGCGGTATTATATGATTCCCTTTGTAGCAACAAGAGAAGTGAAACTTAGGAACTTCCAGTATAAAATTCTGCACAGAATACTACCCGTTAATGAATATTTGTTTAAACTAAAGATTGTTCAGAGTAATGTCTGCTCTTTCTGTTTGACAGAACCCGAAACTTTGGAGCATCTCTTTGTTGACTGTATTGTTAGTGAAACCTTTCGGAAAGAAATTATTTGTTTCCTTCGAAGCAAGACAAATATTCCCTTACATTTGAATAAGCAAAATATTTTGTTTGGCTCGCCAGACTATGATGCATGTACAAACCATATCATTCTGCTAGGAAAGAAACATATACATTACAAAAGATCCATGAATGAATTGCCTTTATTTGAAGACTTAAAAAAATTTATGTTTAATGTGTTGAATACAGAAGAGTGTGCAGCTAGAATGGCAGGTAATTTTGAGAAATTTAAGTTGAAGTGGAATTCTTTTTTCCAGGAATGAGGGCCGTTGTGATTGCATGTACATTTCTGTTACAGTCACTATGATCCAACCTTGATAGTTGTGTCCTCTTTTTTTAAAAATAAATTGTATAAGAAAATTAAAAAAATTAAAAAGTACACATACAACGCGAAATGTATTCATCCGTCATACAGAACTTGCACACATATAAATACAGACCTCGAGCACGCGAGACAGACTGGCCGTTTGTTAGGCCGAGCTTGTACGTGCATTTGCAATACTAAACTTTGACGACAATAAGACAGATCTCGTTTACCCCACGATACACGGGAGTTGTCCTCGTGCGATGCAAAATTAATGTAGCGAGAATGACAGATAACACTCAGCCACGTTTTTTTAAAGGGTTCTTTACAAAACTATATAATTTATTTTCTTCCTCCGAAAAAGACAATCATCTAAGAGTTATATTTTTCGACTAAAAGAGTACTTTGTTGCCGCATGGGCTGGGTCCTACTGGGAACACATCACTCCCGTCGAGTGTATTGGCCCAGTATGCAAAATATACATCCTATTGACGAAATTTCTTGAGATGAATAATCCAGATTTCTCCCATTCCATGGACTGAACCACGGCACTGCGCCTCGCACAAAGTCAAACGCCAAAGCTTGCTCGCTTAAAAACAGGGCTTGTAGCGGTCAAAATAGTTTCCCGGTGAAAACAGTTTCTGGAAGTCATCGCAGAGTTATCTGCTCGGGACATGCTGAGAATTCAACTCTAAAAAGAGACGGCACCCGCCACTCCGCCTGACTGGCTTGGCACGCCCGGGGAGTTATGCTAAGATCCGGCCGCGTTAATATATATCTGCGTTTTGTGACAAACGTCTTGCTCGGCGGTACTGTACTCCATGCACCTTAACGGTACGCGTGGTTCGGGTGTAATCTTAAGCTGAACGACGTTTATTGGCGCTGCTGAAATGGTCGAAGTCGGAAACATTCGGAACGTCGTTTACCTTAAGATTACACCCGAATCACGCGGACCGTTAAGGTGCATGGGGTACAGTACCTCCGAGCAAGACGTTTGTCACAAAACGCAGATATATTAACGCGGCCGGATCTTAGCATAACTCCCCGGGCGTGCCAAGTCAGTCAACGGTCGCGTTTTATAAAACCAGACTAAAAATAGACTACAGGGAGGTGACTCCCATATTATTTCCGCCAGGGGAGACGGCTTTGCACGGGGGAAAACTTGTTTGAACGCTACATTATGTGTTAAACTACACAAATGCACCAAAAACACAAAAATTCGTAAAGCAACCAATGCGTCGCTTGTCGGGATATATTCCATGCGAAGAACAGGTGCAGGAGCGGCAAATCGAATAAAGAGAGAGCCGAGCAGATAACTCTGCGATGACTTCCGGAAACTGTTTTCACCGGGAAACTATTTTGACCGCTACAGGGCTTCAATAGGCGATTACAGGTTGTGGAGCTGACCATGCATTCATGCAGAAGGGGAGACCACTGGATATGGGGCTGGATATGGATTATTACTTTCTCACAACTCTCTATCAGCTGCTACCCTGTGTCGTTATTATGTGTAATATCCCTGCGGGTGCATGTATGAATGTGAATGTACATGTTTAAGGTGAACATTTATTATGCATCTTCCCTTCTGTGTGATTCTGTGTGTTTGTGTGTGTGTGTGTGTGTGTGTGTGTGTGTGTGTTTGTGTGTAGTGAGTGTGTGTGTGTGTGTGTGTGTGTGTATGTGTGTGTGTGTGTGTGTGTGTGTGAGAGAGCTCAATGTCTATGATTTGCCAACAAAGGAAAAATTGTCTTAAAAGAAACTTTCTCAACGCCATGTTTACAATTAATACGATACTATCCTTTAAAAATGTGCTTCTCTCGTGCAGCCGGACATACATTTTATAGCGTGATAGGACACTAACGAATTGTACCATTTTCCAGTTAATGTTGAGATGAGGGGGTGCAGGCTTTAGTCCAGTCGGTTCTCCGCTAGAAGATGCTTAACCTCTAACATTCAGGAGTGAAACCATGCGAATATACTTGGCGTTGCACTGTAGCGACTGAGGTGGAACTCACACCACCACTTCCCAAACCTCACACCCCGTCACCCCCTCCCCCAACATATACACATCTTAGATTATTTATTTCAGCTGTTCCTCGTCCTTACCTTGGAGACTGCTTTCCAGGGTGCTATGCATATAAAGCCCTGAGATCTCACGGTATTCATCAGCCAGAAGACAGCTATGGGGAGGCTGAGGATGCTAGTGAGGACGACCAGCAGTGCTGACAGCAGAAAGCCGAAGTCCTGGATGACGTAACCGGCCCCGTAGCTGACAGCAGCGTAGGCAGCTCCGAGTGAGGAGGAGGAGATAGTCAGTGCTATCATCCTGTAGTGATTCAATGGACACAGGCTTTAGTACGGTTGGCAGATGAGTCCAGTACTCAGTAGAATGGTCTTAACTGGACGAGCACAGGTCCGCGAACCCTGTTTACACCCCTGTCTTCATTATTGAAATCGTATGCCGACCGACTGCTGCACTCTTCCAACACTGAGGATAGGGTACGTGTTCGCACAGTTCGCAGACTAGCGGTTTGTCCAGTTAAGACCCCGCTCGACATCCGTGTCAGTCAACATCTGCACTAAAGTGAATTATGCAGGCAGTCATTACTTTTGGCTGGGCTCGGAAAGCCTGCCCCAAATTTGAGTTCCGTATCACAGACATCTTTAATTAAAATTGGAAATAGTAGTGATAAAGAAGCTAAACAATGCATTCAACAATAAAACATAGCAGTCATCCTTGCGTAGCAAAAAGAAAAGAAAAGAAAAGAAATTGTACATTTTACAGAATGCGATTTTTACTTACTGCCTTCTTGGTTGACATTTGATGTAAACACTCTAACGATTCAGACAGACAGCGAAAGGCCACGCCGATGTGCGCTCTCCTTCAACCCAAGCTTTACCTTAAAGGCTAGATGTTTAAAGTCAAGTGACGTTTATCTTGTTGCTAATTGTTTCAAACACAGAGCCGAAGCCGAACAGGAAATATACAGTTTCGGGACGCGACGTGTTTCTCTGCGTCTGTCTGTGACAGCTTTCACCCCTCTTTCATTACGATCTGGCCAGTCAATTCAGTAGAACATCTTTACGGGGGTTGTCCTGCTATCCTCCCTGTACCTATATGTAATAGTGCATGATAAACAAGGCTGATGTCGGCAAACAGTTTTTGAGCAAACGCTGACGAAAGTCATCAGAGCACTCTGCTAAATAAATGTTTTCCTGAACTTTACATTACTTAAAATAATTAAAGATGTTCTCTAGGAGCATGCTTGTTTCTGGAGTATGCATGAATGAAGGAATAACCTTGTGGCTGAAATATCTCAATCAGCCATTTTTCCTACTGTAGCCTTGTGTTCTCACGCAAGGTCATATATTCGCCACCTACCCAGACTGCTCCGACCCGATTGTGATCATGTGCATTTCACACGAGTGACCGCTACTCAAGCGCAAATGCGTGTGCGTTTGTATTTACCTCATCCTCTTGTCTGGAGACACGTCCGAGGTGTAGGCGTAGGTGGCCAGGTAGAAGGAGAAGAAGGAGCCGCTGAAGCCGTCGATGACGTAGGCAAGCATCAGGTAGCGCACGTCCAAGCTCCAGTAGACAATGGCACAGACGACGGCGTCCCTGACCAGACGCCCGCACAGCATGGCCACCAGGATCGTGCGTCTGCCCAGCTGGTCGGCATAGGTCCCTAACCACAGGCCATGGACAGGTGGCTGTGAAGCTCGAGGGTCAAGGCAAATACATGCATGGTCGCTTTCATACCACAACTTCTCGTTCGTCAATAGGTGCTCTGCTTGCACACTCCCACCTCACAGTCATCAGGAGTAATCTTATCTTTCGAAATTAAATATCACGGACTCTAATTTTACCAAGCATTTTGCACATGTGGATAGAAAAGATTTCCGTCCGTGTGTGTGTGTGTGTGTGTGTGTGTGTGTGTGTGTGTGTGTGTGTGTGTGTGTGTGTGTGTGTGTCTGTCTGTGTCTCTGTCCGTCCGTCCGTCCGTCCGTTCGTCTGTCTGTCTGTCTATCAACACTATATCAAGTCTCGGGGGGGGGGGGGGGGGGGGGGGAGGGAGGGGGGGGATGGGAAGGAAGGAGGGAGGGGAGGAGGGGGAGGAAGGGGGAGGGGGAGGGAGGGGGAGGGGGAGGGGGGAGGGGAGGAAGGGGAAAGAGGAAGGGGGGAGGAAGGGGAGGGGGAGGGGGGAAGTGGGGTGGAGGGGGGAAGTGGGGTGGAGGGATGAAGGGGGGAAGGTTGAAGTGGGGGGGAGGGGGGAGGGGGAGGGGGAGGGGGGAGGGGGAGGGGGGAGGGGGAGGGGGGAGGGGGAGGGGGGAGGGGGAGGGGGGAGGGGGGGGGGGGGGGCAAGCAATCAGACTGCAGATGAACGCACTACAGGGAACATTTATTATTTTCCAGCTCAGCTCTTTAGGTACCTGGTTTTACTCATGTGAGGGAAGAAGCAATGGAACTAAAGAATCTTGTTGACGAACAAAACTTCAGGATAAGCGTAGTTTCGAACACGGAACCCACTAACCGCAAACAACTGCGACGGGTGGAGGTGAGGGCGGGGGCTGGGGGGTGAGGGAGAAGGGGTGGGGGGTGGGGGGACGGTCAAACTACTAGACCAGAGCCCCACATGTTATGTGTATTTGAACAATGCAGGGCCATATAGACCGTTTGCATGAAGGCACTCTTTACATACGTACGAACTGTGGACGCTCTTGGACAAGCTCCGTGAAAACCTCAAGTAATGTTTACGTACCTTTCGAAGGTTTTGTTGCAGTGCGACCTTCAGAAATTTTGTCTGAATCACTCATGTTACTGTAGAAAGGTTTTTGTTGTTGTTGTTTTTTGGGGGAGCTTTATGGATGGGCCACATTGGCTTGACTTCCAATGACTAAGAACCATAGAAAACGTTTATGACTGGATAGATCACATATGAGCTTTTTTCGTCTGTGTAAACCATAAGAGTTCCTTTTGACTGGCTGCAAATGAGCTATTTCCGTGTGTCGAACTGACGTAAAACCAGTCTAGGATGGCAGTCGTTGAACCACATTCGTTCACTCATTCATTCGTTCGTTCATTTGTTTTTTCTTTCTTTTATTCATTATCCGTTTCATCCATTCATCTCTGTACATCTGTTCGTTCCTTCACTCACTTATTCCCTTTCGTTAATAAATTCATTCACTCGTTCGTTCGTTCTTTCATTCATTCATTCACTCATTCCATTCAACCATCCATCCATCGATGCTAACACCTCCTATGCACACACTGAGAAGACACGTGTAGAGACACTCTCCCTGGGAGCTGCACGCACCGATGAGGATGGTGGCGATGATGGCGGGGAAGCCACACGTCCAGGACATCTGCATGAGCAGGTTGTTGGTTGACCTCTGCACTCGCTCCTCTTCTGGGGTCAGCTGCATGGAGCCGTTGGGCTGACACTGGCTCGCTCCTGGTGGCAACTGCCTTGTGGAGTTGCCATCGTATTCCTCGGCGTACCTATCCAAAATGTGATGGTTATACACAGTGACTATTCAACCCCGACTACGCACTTTCCACTACGTCCATGGTCCACGGACTTGACCATCGTTTGGCATCTGGGTGAAAGACGCAAGCAAAGCTATGAGGGTAACATTCATGGACCAAGGATAAGGTGTAAAGTGTAACGTGTTCATGTTTCCCTATATCTCTGGTCCATGAATTTAATCACGCATTAGGTGAAAAGTATAAAGTGAATGCGCTCGCATACTTTACAACTATTCCTGATCAATGAATTCCCGCATCATCTGCCAGATAGACATTTACATCGCTACGCATGTACATGATGGGGTGGATATTTGGAATGTGCATAGTAGTACAATATATGGTCTATACCGTATTATTGAATCAGGGGATAGGAACAACTGCGAAATGAAATGAGAGATGGGGAAGGGAGGCAGGGAGGGAGAGAGAGAGAGAGAGAGAGAGAGAGAGAGAGAGAGAGAGGGAGGGAGAGAGAGAGAGAGAGAGAGAGAGAGAGAGACAGAGAGACAGAGAGAGAGACAGAGAGAGAGAACGAAATCAATACTGGTTTAGTGACACATTTGTTTCAAATAAAGTTTTCACTATATCCATGGAAAACGTTTTTCTTCCGAGTGCTCAGAATCAGTATTAGTTTACTACCCTCGCTGTTCCAGTCTCTGTTGACGTCCTTATGATACCTTTGTTAAAGTACGTAATGAAATGCAGTTACTTGAGCGAGTTAAAAACAGCTATAGTATAGAGCACACAGTAAGATCAGCCCTATGTCCCTTTCATCAGCAGGAACGTCTGCATGTTGAGCTCTCGGGGTCTGCTCCAGTAGCGGCGGTAAGCAACCAAAGAAGCTGCTAGAAGCCACTGGAGCTGCATTATCCAACATCTTGATGCAAGAGTCAAAACGATGCAAACCCACATCTCCACAGTTCCTCTTTGATCCAACTCAAACAGGAAGAATGTATGTCTTTATACTGTACACCTGATGCATGATCAAATTCACTGACCAGAGATAAAGGGTAAAATGTACATTTTGATCTTCGCCAAAATCTTTCTCCCTCCGATAAACAAGAAAAGAACCTATTTCTCCTGTAGTGATCCCTGGGGCTTTCCCCGAGAGGCATCTCAACGCCCGTCCACCCATTAACCAACCCTCCCACACCTTGCCTTCACAAAAAACAAGAGGGCAAGTTACAGCAAGCATACCTGTAGTAAATGTACTGCGTCAGAATTGAGGAGTGGATGGCTGAGGAACAGCCATGGAGCAGCATGAGCAGGCCGATAGGCGCCAGACGCCGAAGCAATTCGCATAGAGACGAGGACGCCCCCGTCTTCTTTGGAATGATTGCACCCTCTGTATCCGTATCCTGAGAAAATTTCTTCTTCGACTGAAGCAGCGGGGAAGACTCGTCGCCGAAGGATTCGTCGGCGCCGCTGCTCTCTCCCGTTTGGACTCCCTGGTCTCTGTACAGGGACCCGTAGGAACGTCTTGAGCGCTGACGGTTGGAACCTCGTCTTGAGGAGGCTTCTGAGTCCCCAGAATGCTCTGACGGCACCGTGGGGCGCGCTTGAACTTCTGAAAAGATGCCTCTTGTCTCGCTGTCCTTGAAGACTTTCTGCAGGTAGGCAGAGGTGTAGTGAGCTCGGATGGTTTCCCGTGGGTGTGGAGTGTCCTCTTGAGGTTGATGGCGAGGTAGTGAAAGAATGAGGTCTGGCGATCGGACCTGCCATCTGCTCTCTGGGCCTTGTGGAAACGACGAGCTGAAGTAAAGTGGTCTGGCTTCGGATGTCTCATGATATCCATGACCGACGACGTGGTTTTCAAGATGTGCCGATGCACCTTCGTCATCCTCCATGCAGTTGACAGCACTCTTCGTCGCTGCTCCATCGTTGGTCTGCTCTGATGTTTCCTCCAGGTTATCGCATTTCTGATCCAATGTTCGCGGGGGTATGAAAGCGCTGGCTTTAGCTTTCTCAGATGCTAAACGCAATAGATCTTCCATGTTGTTCTTTTAGCTCTGGCTTGGTAGGATGTCTGATTGAAAATCGTGAAACGTTCCGTCTGCGACACTTGTAAGGGTTGTTACCTCACTAATATTATGTGTTGCCAACCCTGAGGTTGGATTGCCTCCTGACTGTGACGGAGCGTCTCTTCCATCAAGAGATTTGACAGCTCTCAACACATCTTCCTGTGGTTACTTCCTGTGTCTATGGCAACAGATGGTGTCGGACGGTCTGCACAAAGGGACACTCCACAAACTGAGGAGCTGATATCAGCATCAGTTATGGAGTCGGCTGCTGACCGTCTCTCTCCCGTCTGCTGGGATGCGGAATCTGGGATCGCTGTTACTGTTCGGCCTTCCTCGTCCACTCAAGCAGAATATGGAGGACGAGGAGGAGTGTTAGGATTTCCATGTAACAACTCCATATTTCCATATTCAGACCAAGCTAAAGCTTCATCGCTGGGAGAAACCGTCTCCTCTTGCTGTGGATTATGCCGTGTCTCCAGCAGCCTTGAGTGCCTGATTCTGACCTCGCAACGCGCTCTCTGCAGTGCAGTCGAATCGAGTCACATGCCTCTCGCAGCCAGCTGCTATCAGAGGGGCGTGCTTTCGCTAGGAACCTTGCAAGATCTTGCGAGGAATAGGCCGATGTCAACATAGGTCAACGTAATGTAAGTAGATGTAAAGGCAGTCAAATGTTTGACACATGCTGAAACTGGCTTGTTATTTGCCAAGTAGGTAGGCGAAGCAACACGCTCCAGGTCGGGCACGAGGTGATGCGATTAAAAAAACACGTCACGTGGCGTTATCTTGCAGCATGCGTCAGCAGGTCTACCACAGTGTCGGGGACGTTCCCTTACAACCAGGTGCATGGTGTTTAAACCAGTGCAGCAACTATGTGTCAACTGTTCGTCCGTTATGTTATCGCAGTCACCGACTGCCCCACATTTCATTGGAATTTGGTGTGCGCATGTGTGTGCTGGGCGTGTTGTGTGCCTGCATGCGTGCGTGCGTGCGAGTCTGTGGGTGTGGGGTGTGTGTGTGTGTGTGTGTGTGTGTGTGCGTTCATGTGTGTGCGCATGTGTGTGTGCGTGTGCGCGTGCATGTGTCCGTGTGTAGGATGGTACAATCTCTCTCTCTCTCTCTCTCTCTCTCTCTCTCTCTCTCTCTCTCTCTCTCTCTCTCTCGCTCTCCCTTCTTCCGGGCACGGTGACATATGTATATCCTGCCTGTGGGCAGCTGGAATCCCTGCCTCTCTCTGGACTGGCTCTGCTGTCATTCTTTCTCCATTTTGTTGCTGTTAGCTGTCCACTCCAGGAATGTTGGGGTGACTGGCGATTGGGAGTGTGGAAATTTTGGAAGCAAGCTCTTCCAGCTTTAGTTTGACACGTGCTTGTATATCCCCTATAGAGAGACTAGAGATGCTGGGATAGGGGCAGACCGGAGGGGGAAGTCGAGC
>JAWQFJ010002069.1:12500-15000 GCA_034096865.1 Theodoxus fluviatilis
CCGTCACGCCAACAACCCTTACAGCGACTGCGTATTGACCTCACACGCTAGAACCTCTTGGAACAAGGAAGAGGAAAACTTGGATTATTAGTTGTTTCACAGAGGTAACGAAGTCACTGAGATGCATGCTTATTTCCTTCGAACCACATAATTTAGGCCGGGGCGGGAGAATGAGTGGGATGGTGATAAAGGTGGGTAGCTGAACGATATACATAATTAGTGGTGGGAGTGAAATGTTTAGGGGAGGAGGGGGGGGGGGGGGGGTTGGAGGAGGATGGGGGAGGGTTCCTGTTCTAAAATGAACTTATGTCTAAAACAACATTTTCTTTATCTGTTCGGTAAACATACTGATGAGGTCACATTTCAGTAGATGGATGACCCTTCGTGACGTCATTCTTGTAACAGCCAACGACCGCTTCGCATTCCTGTAGAATAACCAGACTGAAGGTCAGTTGATTACGATTTTTTGCTCATCTGATCACAGCAAAATGTGTTTGGCCTGACTTTCCATATCTTCTTGAACCAATGGACTGAGTGAGTCAGTGTTGTCGTACATCAGTTCCCTGACACTGTCAAGATCCTTCACTTGGAAATGTTTATCGAATAGATCAAGTGTTTTAGGTATAAGTCGAGTTTAGGAAACAGGCTTCTCTGTTGCTGTCAATTTACGCTTTTCGATATCTGTGTATAAAAAGCATTGGAGAAGGATCATCACTCTTGTGTCCACGACAGACTGCCCCATCGCCCCACCTTCGCTTTCGTGATTGTTCAGATTATTAAGGCTATTATAGAGTCACTGACAATGAGTTTATTTCTTTCATCCATGGTGTTTGACTGAGTATGGTATATACACTTTCTTCTGCATTGTTTTTGCTGCGTCTGTATTTATTCTATTGCCACAAATCTTATTCAAAGATCACTCCAGCCTACTTGAGATGAATGATAAGTCTGGGGTCGAGGTTGGGGAAACAGCGTATTCATCCTCTCGCAAGAGAAATCTAATCAGCTTTCAAATAGCCATTTAAAAGCTACCAAGGTGATCGAAGAGAAAGTAATATGATTAAGGAAAAGAGGTGGAATGAGGCGAGTTTTGCGTGCATTCAGTGGTGGCGGACGCCAATCCAGATTGACCCTGCAGACTCCTGGACAACCCCCTTCAATGACAAATGCATAGTCAGATGTACAGTTTTCCCCCCACAAATTCTTTACACCTCGATTGTATAAATCTATGGCCTCTCTACTCAAAAGAAAATACCCAATCAGATGATTAACGGTAGGCCTACTGTACACCGCATGCTGTAATCATCAATGACAGTGATGTGTAGGTTTTGCATGTCCATAGGGCACTATAACACTCATCCCCCGTTCACTGAGACGATGCAAACTCATACATGGGTACGTCTTTATTCTCCAGGACAGACAGTGTTCTGAGGACGTGCACTCACAAACACATTCTTGTGGACTTTGCGGACGGATGATCTCCGCACCATGTCTGCCCAAACATTCTTTACAGTCTCTTGAGTGACACAGCCCTTTATTTTGTGACTTGCATTGAGGGAAACATAGGAAAGAAACATTATTTTTATGCGTGACTTGCATTTGCCCACTATGGAAAAGTACATTAGAGAGTTGATGTGCCACTTGCGCAGTGATAGTGTTGCTCCTTTGTAGATTTTGCTAGTTCCAGATATACTTGTTTAACTAAATTAATTCAACTAATTCTCCTCTGTGTTTTGCTCTTGCACAACTAAAGTTTTCACAAGGAAGATTTCAGAGAAAAAAATGCAACTGCTGACATTTGCTCAAATGATCAACGAAAGCAAATTAAAGTGGGTCAAGGCAATTAATTCCTAAATCAAGCGGTTTCTTGCCGGATGATAACGTGTCAGCAAGAACCTTAACTCACGTTCTTTGGTGTCTGCATAAAACTAGATATGGAACGCGAAGATAGCGAGGGCGTCACCCTCGGTGTTGACTGGAAGGATGAAAGGCGGTGTCCAATACCTCACTGCACCCGACAACGCTGCCTGTCGCTCGATGTTTATCACACGTCACACGGGTGCATCGCTCCTCTGATCTCCCACGGAAATTCCCTGCCACAGCATCTCGGCAACGCAAGAAGGACGGATTGAATCCCAGCTAATACAGCGCAAACAAGCATGTTTGTCGAGCGACAGATATTACGTCGCATTATCAGCATGGCCTCTAACGGGGGAAAGAAATACAATCATTCTGGAAAACGGTGATTGCAATAGAAGGTCCCTGGCTTCTGCTTTTCGAGCTGCAGACAAGCTTTATTTTGACCTGATTTAAGTCCTGGACACACGGTAGGTCGCGTCAGTGTTCCGAAGGTGATTCTCGAGCAAATGAGCCGAAGAAATGGCGATACAGTTAGGTTGCTGTCGGCAGATTTTGAAAAGTAGATGTTCGAAATTAGAATAATTTGCTGAATTACAACATAAAATGCAGGTTTACAGAGATGTAGATTTTTTCCCCATTA
>JAWQFJ010002069.1:20000-22500 GCA_034096865.1 Theodoxus fluviatilis
CTTCACTTCGATTTCGAGGGTTGTTCATCATCACCTTGGTCTTCTCGGCACTGATCTCCATGCCATATGCCTGTGAGGTCTTGTCCAGGTGCTCGACAAGACTAGTCAGCTCCTCTTCACTTCCTGTAATCCATCAATGTCATCAGCAAAACGAAAGTTGGTGATCTTTCTGTCACAGATGCTGATTGATCCTTCGTGGTCTGCTATGGGAATCAATCATTATCCTTTCGAGGAAGAGGTTGAATAGTGTGGGGGAGAGTGGACAGCCCTGTCTGACTCGGAGCATTGTCCTGAACGGTTCGCCTGTGTTACCATTGAACAGGACTGCGCTGGTCGCTCTGTCATAAAGATGTTCGACGACTTTGCTGATCTTGGAGCTGATGGTGTAGCTTCTCATTGTGGCCGACAGCGCAGCATGCCAGACATGGTACAGATCTTGTTGGTGTTGTAGATGTTTCTCACACAGGACTCTCAGATTGGTGGTGCTCCTACCTGGTCTTAAACCTGTCTGCTCTTCAGCAATTATTTTCTCTGCTTGAGGTTTTAATCTGTTCAGCAGTACGTTCAGCATGACCTTGCTGGGATGGCTGATGAGGCTGATCGTGCTGTAGTTCTGGCACATTTGCAGGTTGCCTTTCTTGGGCAATGTAATCACTAGGGACTGTGACAACGGGGTTGGCCAATCTCCCGTCTGCCAGATCTTATTGCAGATCTTTGTGAGTTTGTAAGTAAAGACTGTAAAGTCCTTGTAGATAGAGACTGTAAAGTCCTTGTAGGTAGAGACTGTAAAGTCCCTGTAGGTGCAGACTGTAAAGTCCCTGTAGGTAGAAACTGTAAAGTCCCTGTAGGTAGAGACTGTAAAGTCCCTGTAGGCACAGGCTGTAAAGTCCCTGTAGGCACAGACTGTAAAGTCCCTGTAGGTAAAGACTGTAAAGTCCCTGTAGATACAGACTGTAAAGTCCCAGAAGGTGCAGAGAATGTAAAGTCCCTGTAGGCACAGACTGTAAAGTCCCTGTAGGCACAGACTGTAAAGTCCCTGTAGGTGCAGAGACCGTGAAGTCCCTGTAGGTGCAGAGACTGTAAAGTCCCTGTAGGTGCAGAGACCGTGAAGTCCCTGTAGGTGCAGAGACTGTAAAGTCCCTGTGTGCAGAGACTGTAAAGTCCCTGTAGGTGCAGATACTGTAAAGTCCCTGTAGGTGCAGACTGTAAAGTCCCTGTAGGTGCAGAGACCGTGAAGTCCCTGTAGGTGCAGATACTGTAAAGCCCCTGTAGGTGCAGATACTGTAAAGTCCCTGTAGGTGCAGATACTGTAAAGTCCCTGTAGGTGCAGACTGTAAAGTCCCTGTAGGTGCAGAGACCGTGAAGTCCCTGTAGGTGCAGATACTGTAAAGTCCCTGTAGGTGCAGATACTGTAAAGTCCCTGTAGGTGCAGAGACCGTGAAGTCCCTGTAGGTGCAGAGACTGTAAAGTCCCTGTAGGTGCAGAGACTGTAAAGTCCCTGTAGGTGCAGAGACCGTGAAGTCCCTGTAGGTGCAGAGACTGTAAAGTCCCTGTAGGTGCAGATACTGTAAAGTTCCTGTAGGTGCAGAGACCGTAAAGTCCCTGTAGGTGCAGAGACTGTAAAGTCCCTGTAGGTGCAGAGACCGTGAAGTCCCTGTAGGTGCAGAGACTGTAAAGTCCCTGTAGGTGCAGAGACTGTAAAGTCCCTGTAGGTGCAGAGACTGTAAAGTCCCTGTAGGTGCAGAGACCGTGAAGTCCCTGTAGGTGCAGAGACTGTAAAGTCCCTGTAGGTGCAGATACTGTAAAGTCCATGTAGATGCAGATACTGTAAAGTCCCTGTAAGTACAGACTATAAAGTCCCTGTTGATACAGACTGTAAAATCCTGTAGGTACAGACTGCAAAGTCCGTGTTAGTAGAGACTGTAAAATATGTGTAGGTACAGACTGTTGTAGCACAGACTGTAACGACCCTGTAGGTACAGACTGTAACGTCCCTGTAGGTACAGACGGTAATGTCCCTGTAGGTACAGACTGTAACGTCCCTGTAGGTACAGACTGTAATGTCCCTGTAGGTACAGACTGTAATGTCCCTGTAGGTACAGACTGTAACGTCCCTGTAGGTACAGACTGTAACGTCCCTGTAGGTAGAGACTGTAACGTCCCTGTAGGTACAGACTGTAACGTCCCTGTAGGTAAAGACTGTAAAGTCCCTGCAGATAGAGACTGTAACGTCCCTGTAGGTACAGACTGTAACGTCCCTGTAGGTACAGACTGTAACGTCCCTGTAGGTACAGACTGTAACGTCCCTGTAGGTACAGACTGTAACGTCCCTGTAGGTACAGACTGTAACGTCCCTGTAGGTACAGACTGTAAAGGTCTTGTTGGTAGAGACTGTAAAGGTCTTGTTGGTTGTAACTTAAAAGTCCCTGATGATAGAGACTGAAACGTACAGTGGGTGTCTCTGTAGGTAGAGACCGAAAAGGCCACGCAGGTAAACACT
>JAWQFJ010002069.1:27500-32500 GCA_034096865.1 Theodoxus fluviatilis
ATCACATATTATTACTTACGATTGGTAATTCGTTCATTTGCCTCAAAAAGCTATTACATTTTCTCCTTCAGTATCTATGTCATCACAAGATTGACACGTCGCTTACAACACTGTCATCGAAGACCATACAGTTTACATAAATCACAACCGAACTAGATACTTTGACATGTCTAACATGCAGCCTGTTGTGCTTGATGCCTCAATCATTAGCTGGAGCCACCGGCTGTTGGGTTTTCGGGGCCTGCTCCAGTAGTTCAGGCAGGGGCCCCAAGCAGCCAAGGAGGCTACTGGGGGCATCGGGACAAGGTCTGATCGTTCAAATTCAACTTTGCGTTCAAACCACCCTGGAAAATCGAGTCTAACCAACAAATTGGTCGCCAAATCCCATCTCCAACTCCAAGAAACAACACCATGATCTCCTACCAATAGTGCACAAAAAAACAACACCTACCATCGCTCACCGTTTCAACAGCACTTTACGTCACTCACGTTTTCCCACTGCCAGCAAGGAGTACCAGGAGTGCAAGCAGCGTCTTCTGCAGAGCAGCAAGTGGGCGGAGCAGCTGCGAGCCTACCTCCCCGACACTGCACGCAAGAGACCGTCGCTGTCTGGACCCTCTGGTGACGAAGACTACGACACCGACCTGGACAAGGACATAGGTAGCCTTTGGTAGCGCTTGTTGGTGACGGTGATGGTAGTTAATGAGGTGGTCCCCTGCCATCGCCACCTCCACCATCGACGACGACGACGACGACGACGACGACGACGACGACGATGATGATGATGATGATGATGATGATGATGATGATGATGATGATGATGATGATGATGATGATGATGATGATGATGACGACGACGACGACGACAACGGCGAAAATGACGATGACAGATACGATGATGATGGTGATGGTGTTTGGTTTTTTATCCTGCCATCTGTAGGAATATGTCCTGTTGCACCCTGTGCGCACTTTTTGAATGTTAAATAAGGGCATATAATCATTAATGCATGGCTTTCTAAAATCTACACACATGTACATGTATATAATAAATTTCAAGGTCACACACTTGACCCTACAAAACTGACTGTGGCCACATGCACGAAAATACCTCAGGCACAGTTCATACATTTGCTCATTCGTATTTTCCATTTTCATTCATGCATTCCCTTTCGTGGAATGTTTTCGTTCAGTGAAATATTCTATTTATATATTTGTTTGCTCAATTATTATTGAGTCATCAGCATTCATTTCCCATCATTTGTGCATTGGTCCATTGAAAGCGCTCCCGCTCGTAATTATGTCCACATTATTCGTCCATTCATTTGTTCATGCATTCATTAATTTATTCATCATTATTTATTTGTTAATATTCTATTAATTCATGATCCATCAGTCAACATTTATTTATTCCTTATTCATTAATTTATTTGTTATTCATTCATTTTGTTCGTTTTCATTCATTCTCTCACTCAGTCACTCCTTGCCTGCCCCAATAGGGTTGGAACTGTGTGCTGACGAGGCCATCAAGATGAGCAGGGAGGTCGGGGAGTTCCCTGAGTACAAGAAGAAGTGCCAGCAGATGAAGGTGGTCCCCAACTCGCACTTCATGCGTCACACTCTGGATGACGACTTCCTGATGCGCTACCGCTACCTGGGATACGGTGACGTCAACGCCATGTCCAAGGAAATCCTGGTAGGTGGAGGCGGAATGGGACAAGAATGGGTGGTGGGGTGGTGGGTGGTGGGGTGGTGGGTGGTGGGGTGGTGGTGGTGGGGTGGTGGGTGGTGGGGTGGTGGGTTGTGGGGTGGTGGGGTGTGGTGGGTGGTGGGGTTGTGGGGTGGTGGGTGGTGGGTAGTAGGTTGTGGGGGGGGGGGGGTGAAGTGGTAGGGTGGTGGGGTGGTGGGTGTTGGGGTGATAGGTGGTGGGTTGTGGTGGGGTGGTGGGGTGATGGGGTGGTGGGGTGATGGGGTGGTGGGGTGTGGGGTGGTGTGGGTGTGGGGTGGTGGGGTGGTGGGGTGTGGGGTGGTGGAGTTGTGGGTGGTGGGGTGGTGGGTGGTGGGGTGGTGGGTTGTGGGGTGGTGGGTGGTGGGGTGGTGGGTGGTGGGTTGGGGTTGGTGGGGTGGTGGGTGGTGGGGTGGTGGGGTGGTGGGGGGGGTGATAGGTGGTGGGTTGTGGTGGGGTGATGGGGTGGTGGGGTGATGGGGTGGTGGGGTGATGGGGTGGTGGGGTGTGGGGTGGTGGGGTGTGGGGTGTGGGGTGGTGGGGTGGTGGGGTGTGGGTGGTGGGTGGTGGGGTTGTGGGGTGGTGGGGTGGTGGGTGGTGGGGTGGTGGGTGTGAGGTGGTGGGGTGGTGGGGTGGTGGGGTGTGGGGTGTGGGGTGGTGGGTGGTGGGGTGTGGGGTGGTGGGTTGTGGTGGGGTTGTGGGGTGGTGGAGTGGTGGGTGGTGGGGTGGTGGGTGGTGGGGTGGTGGGTGGTGGGGTGGTGGATTGTGGGGGAGATGTTGGAAGGGGAGAGGGAGGAGGGTATTTTGGGGTGAGGATTGGGTGAGTGGATGTTTGATGCGGTGAAGTTAGCAACGTGGAGAGCAATCGTCACAGCTGTTCTCTGTAGATGTGCCTGACATTGGCTGTACGTGTATGGGGAAAGGGGAAGAGGGATTGGAGGGCGTAGGCAATCATAGCGACGACAAAGACTATGGGCTCAGTTCGGAAGTGACGTCAACAACAACAATAAGTATATTGACGAGGAGTAGTTGACGGCATAATACGATGATGACGACATTAATATGCTATGATGGTAGTGATAATACAAGTAATATAGACAACTGCGGTACCATCGACAACGAGAACAATGATTAAAAAGAGAGTAAAGGAAAGGAACATGATTACGATGATGACTACAACTACGACGCAGTTGACACACCTGTGAAGAAAATGATGACGACGGTGGTGGTGATGATGGTGGTGATAATGACAGCACCTCTGACACCACCAACAATATCGAGAAATTAAAGTCTTTTTCTCCAGTAATGTGGATAAAATGAACCAGTGCGTTGTTTTTGCTTTGGGGAAGTTCTGTCTCAAGCTTTTGTTGCATTTGTCTGCGCTTACATGGTTTTATTCAATCAGACAGAGACTCCGTTTCTGATACACAAACTTGCTGACTCCTTCAGAACCAGCCTTCCATATCCACACTGGACCTGACGGACAACGGCATCCGGCCTGCAGGAATGCTGTGTCTGGCGGAAATGCTCCTCAAGAACAACTATATCTCTGCTGTGGTCAGTTTGTCTTATTTGCTGACCCCCTTGCTTATGGTCGTTAGTAACATCACGTCCACACCCATGCTCATTACGACGCTCATTATCACGTAGACCCTGCGATGTCTGTTGAAAACAACTACATGTAGGCCTACGTGTCTATTGCGGACAGTTTGTCGGACATGGTGCCCTTTACAATGTATGACCAACGGTGATTCCCTGATCCGCAGAAACTGTAACAGTGATGCTCAGCATTACAGAGACGTTGTCATATCTCTACCATGGTTGATTTGCCAGACCTTCTGTCCCTTTTGTTATACGACTGTTCGTGACTGCCACAGCCGCTTATATTGTCACAGCGCCATGCACTGCCACACATTGCAATGTCATACTAACGAGAAAAACCATGGCCATCTTTGATCTGGCCAGTTGTTTAGACGTTATCTCTTTCTTTCTAATTATAACTAATTTTTGCCGCCACACAACCTATACAACCTACTCTTTACGTGAAAGCGTCAGATCCACAATCACACCTTCGTCAACATTCCTTAAAAATTTCTCATATTCCCGCACTTTCATGGAAACAATAAATACAGTTCGCATATTCATGCAAGGAAAGAATACCATGATGGAATCAAGGAAACTTTGCTCTTTAAAATCATTGAAGTTGAAATAAAGCTAAAGGAAGCAATTGCCAGTTTGAACAATTGACAGAGACTGACGGTGCCCATGTTTGCACGTGTGTGTAGTAGCAGCCGCAAGGCCTGCCGCTACCTAAAGATAGCCATGGATCTGTATGTAGAGTAAATATCATTACCTGAGGTCTCAAACTATCAATTGTGAAGTTCGGAAGCCCCGCTGTTGAGTTTGTAACACACACTCACGACTACAGCACGCTTGGAATTAAGAAAGCTCGCATGACGATTCGAACTTTCCAATTCGTCAGGTACTGGTCCCTTCGATACCGTATCCTTGATAAGCAACTGTGGATGCAAAGTAAACATCGCGCTACTGCATACTGAACCTAACAGCAGTATTGTGTATATGGACCACACAAATGTTTTCACACAGTATACCTTACTCAATGTTTTTAAATAAGCAAAATAACAGTACTAACAAACTCGTCTCTCCGTTTCAAGCAAATGTAATCTTCTTGTTATAACTCTACAATTATCACTTGTAGTTGTGGCATTTCTAAGAAATAAACCTCTCCTATTGAAATCTTTCATTCGACAACCAAAGCTTTTCCTGTTGAAGTTTTTCTGCCCTTTCGTTCGAGGCGAGCTCATTTTGCACTACGAGCTGAGTGTAACATTAGGCCTAATGACGGGCTCAGCACGATAATCCGGCTTAGCATTTCTGTTACATTTAATCCTTCCAGAACTTCACCGACAACAAGCTGGGAAGCTTTGGTGCCCGCCTGATGAAAATAGTTCTCCTGAACAACACCTTTCTCCACACGGTTGACCTCACAGGTAAATCAAGTGAAGGGCAAAACAAATACTTGTTGATGAATATGATAGTATGATGCAACGAGTTTTCACTTATGCCTGAAGACTTAAATTGCCTCTTCAGTCTCTTGTTTGTCAAAAAAGTAATATATTTTCTGCATTTAAAATAATTTAGATATTGATCCGCATCATCTTCCTAAGTGTACTGCTTAAAATCAATGAGTTGTTGTTGTCACTTTAATTTGAATGTGCCTTAAGACATTTCGTGAATGAGAAAATTTCAAGTAACT
>JAWQFJ010002069.1:37500-45464 GCA_034096865.1 Theodoxus fluviatilis
AAACACATGGCAGCTGCCACTGGTCACCCTCCTCTTCAGTTGGAACCCGCGGCCATGGAGCTTTCGGGGCCTGCTCCAGTAACTCGACCACGGGCGACCCCAAGCAGCGCAAAGCTCCACCGGAGAGCCTCCACAGAGTGGTGGTGGCTGCTTATGTACAACGAAGACATTTCAGCAGTCTCCTGCAGCTGTCCTGTTACCGTCCGAGTGGTTTTTGGGCCCTGCCGTGTGCCTTACGCTCTGTCCCATTCTATGTAGACTTCACCCCGCATTCATCTTCTTTCTCACTATGCATGGCGTCTGCCTCACACATCTATCCGTTCCTTGCCCCTACCAGGGCGTGCCGATGGCCAACGACTTCAACGACTTCATGGAGATGTTCCAGAAGAAGCGGAACGTGGAGGTGGTGTACACCATCCCCCCTGCCAGCCGTCTGGAGCTGAACGACCCTCCCTACTTCACGCTGCAGCAGGTGCTGGACTTGGTGCGGCCCACAGGCGTGGACCTCCGCCAGCTGTTCTGTGACCTGCAGCCCGAGATGGACTTCTTGACCGCCGAGGAGGTCTTGGCCACTGTCCAGGTATGCAGTAGAAGCTAGACGGTGGAGGTGGAGATTAAAGTGGTGGTGGTGAATATGACAGTGCTGGGGGTAGGAGATAACAGTGGGGGAGATGGTGGTGGTGTAGGAGGTGGTGGTGGAGGAGAAGTAGATAGTGGCAGTGGAGGTGATAGGGGTGGTGATCATAATAGTGTATGTCGGTGGTGGTGGTGGTGGGTGGTGGTGGTGGGTGGTGATGGTGGGTGGTGGGTGGCGGTGGTGGTGACAACGACGATGACAATCACACGACGACGATAACCATGACGATATCAACTACAGCTATGACAGAAATACTATCATGACGACGACGAGACCATGCTAAACACGACGACAGGTACAACCACACTGTCGACTATGGTAATGACAATCCACATTTTTAAAACTACGTGTGATTTGCTTCAGAGAACCGGTGCCAAGCTGAATGAGGAAAAGCTGCGAGCGTTCTACTCCATGCCAATCGTGCGACGCGACTTGAGAAGGAAGTTCTTGCTGAAGTAAGTCTCTTTTCGTTTATTGTCTCTGGTCATCGTGAAACACTCCCACCGTTTTTACAACAGCTTTACGGTACTCTTAATGTCACCGTCAGATCTGCAAGCTGTAAAAGGCAAGTCAGACATCAAGCTCTATGGATTTCAACCAAATCTTGGTTTTGGTGCTGTTCGTGATCAGCGTGATCAGAGCATTCGTCACATGGCCAGAAGGAGTATGAATAGATGATTTTATGGTCGTTGTGTGGTTTACTTAAATGATGGGGTCGCAAGACTTCCCTCGTCAGAAACCTATTGCTAAAGATTAATCTCCAGTGAATTGCAGTACTTTCTCTGCTCCGAAACTTTACGATCAAAGTGAAATAAGTTTTGATGAAAATTCAGGACTTGTTGCGGCTACCTTTACCAGCTTGCCGAGTGCGCAGCACTTCGATATTAGAAGTAGGACGTCCCTGCAGAGGTGTAGGTGTCAATAACGCTGCCGTTTCCATAATCAACGATGCCAGCCGCTTGCAAGCTCTGGCCCGACAACAATCCCTCTGAGGGTTGGGTTAAGAATTTATCCACCGCGTCTCCCTACATAAGAGGCGAATGATGAGGAAAATCATGACTGTACTTGGTCCTTTTCTAACCAACTCTAATGATTTTCCATAACGAATGGCATTGAATAGCCTACAAAGGCTGATAGGCTGTAAAACCCTATCCATTCATCCGGCCATCTAAATAGCAGACTGCATCTTTGAGATAAATCGACCATACAGTTACGACCCATGGTTCACGCATCCCTTATGTGTTCATATCCAGTTCCCCAGTACCCACCAGTGGTGGCCAAAAAGCTTTATTACCAGTGTCCTTGCAAAGAGCTGAATAAGTCGTTGTCGGCAAGATTTCCGGACACTGTACCCCAGTTTCAAATCTCGGCATTTCTCGCGAGAACGGACATTTAAAAGACGGAGAAATCTGGGTTTATTTAAAAACGTCGTTTAGCTTAAGATTACACGTGGTTGCGTTGACGCCAACACCCTTTGGCTACGCAGCTCAACTACGTGTTTGCGGTCGCCGTAATGAATTTTTCCTATCTCCGTGGTTGATTCAAGGGAGATAACTCGTACAACACTGTTCTCTCTAACCAATTTGTGTTCGTTGGAGTGACCTTTTCTTTAGTATAGTCCCCGTCAGCAGAAAACTAAATTTAGTAGAAGCTGCGCTCGCCCTACGTCGTGTTTACATTCTGGCTTGTCGACATGGCGTCGCGTGATCGAAGGAGATCGAGCGGTGATGAAAATGATGAAGTGTTAGAAGTGTGGATGGAAGAAGGGTCTGATACTGAAGATCTAGGTGGATATTGGACTTCTGAAGAAGATCTTGATGATTCGGACGCGGAAATAGTCCTAGTCAACGAGAATGCAGAGGTAGCAGACAGCGAACACGAATCGACTGAATCGCCGTCGACGTCAGAGGGAGAGGAAGAGATGGAAACGGTGTACACAGCGGACACAGACATCGATTCGGATGCAGATGATGCCGAAAACCTCCTCTACTCCTCCGATGAAGCTGATCCAGGTGAATGGGTGAGGAATCTTCGGAATTTCCCCATGAAACCTCCCTTCACTGGCACCTATGGCATGCAGGTGCAGATGTCAGCTGATGCAAGCCCAACTGACTTCTATAAACTGTTCATGACCCCAGAGCTTATCAAGCACACAAAGAAAGAGACAAATAGATATGCCTCTGCAGCCATTCGTCAGAAGCGGACATCTGGGATTCCATTTTCCCCTAGATCCATGTTTGCCATGTGGAAACCAGTGACTGAAGCAGAAATTTCTACTTTTTTCACCATCCTCCTCCACATGGGCATTGTCCAGTTGCCAAGCATCATGGACTACTGGTCAGTGTGTGCTTGTCTGAAATGTGATTTTGCCAGATCACTCATGAAGAGGGACAGGTTTCTGTCCATTTTGGCCTTTCTTCACCTGAACAACAACCAGCTCACTGTGCCTGCTGGCACAGATGGGCATGATCCTCTGCACAAGGTGAGGCCTTTGGTGGACCATCTCAACAAGAAGTTCTCTTCCATCTACCTTCCATCTGAGAACATTTGTGTGGATGAAGCCATTTGTCCATGGAAGGGTAGAGGAGGCCACAAAGTCTACATGAAGGACAAGCCATACAAGTGGGGTATCAAACTCTATGAGCTGTGTGACAGCAAGAATGGCTTTGTGTGGAAATTTGAGGTGATGTCCTCAGTTCCAGGACTGAGCAACAAGCCCACAGATGTGTGCATGCGACTGGCTGAGCCTCTCCTTGGAAAGGGTTACACCTTATATGCTGACAATTACTACACCTGCCCTGCCTTGGCTGAAGCTCTCCTTGCAGAGGATACTGCACTTGTCGGAACTGTGCGTGCCAACCGCATCGGCATGCCCTTTGAGCTCAAGACCCAAAGGCTTGTCAGGGGAGAGATGGTTTGGATGAAGAAGGATCAGCTGGTGGCTCTCAAGTGGAGAGACAAGAGGGATGTGATGATGCTGTCCACCAAACATAAACCCACCATGCAGGAGGTTCAGACCAGGACTGGGAGGAAGATCAAGCCAAACATTGTGGTGGACTACTCCAAGAACAAGTCTGGTGTTGACAGGAGTGACCAGATGCTGGCCTACCTGCCCCTCAACAGAAAGTCACTGAAGTGGTGGAAGAAACTAGCCTTTCACCTCTTCACTCTCATCATCATACAGTCCCACTGCCTCTACAATATCCACAGAGGGCCCACAGACAGAGGCCACCTGCAACTGCACAGGTTTTGTCAAGACCCTCTGCAATTCCCTGGCAACCATCACCCATGGAACCTGAGGAGGAGGAACCCCAACCTGGAACCATCAGGAGAATCTGGCAGACTGAACAGATTGAGAGGCAAGCACTTCATTCAGAAGATGGAAGGTCCAGGACACAAGAAGAAGAGGAATGCTTGTGTGGTCTGTTACGCCAAAGGTGTGCGTCAGGGGCTCGACAAGAAGACACTCCACAACAGGAGGAAGACCACCATGTGGGAGTGTGCCCAGTGCAAGGTGGCTCTCTGCCTCAAGCCCTGCCATGAACTGTACCACACAACAAGAGGACTATGCAAAGTAGGGTGCATTCTTTCTCTCAGAGGGCCCATTCTGAGAGCTTTCTCTCTATTTCCGAACAGTATGGAGCAAGATTGCAGTGATGTAACAGTAAGGGTATTATTTGTTCTGATTTCACGCTTACCTCTCTGACACGCTTGCTAAAAAAAATCATTTTCAAAGCAGTCTGTTTTCTATCCCGTATAGGTCAATCATTAGTCATCAAGTATAGTTTGCCCATGTGGACGAATACTGAGTTCAGAACTGTTGTGCCCCCCCCAAAATCTAACTTGTTTATAATAAGAGATTATGACCTTTCTTTTATGTTGCCGAAGGCATGCACCATGAGATGCTTGAGACCACTCGCAGTTGAGGCGTTGGAGGATGCCTGAAAGTTCCACAACTACAGATTCCAGCTGGAAATGTGCATGGTTGCATGCTAGCATGCGCATGTGTGTGCGCTAGCATGTGTTATTTGGTTTGGTGTGTGTATGTATAATTGGTTTGTGTGTATACATGTGTGTGTGTGTGTGTGTGTGTGTGTGCATGTGTGTGTGTGCGTGCGTGGATGTTTGTTGGTGTGTGTGTGTGTGTGTGTGTGTGTGTGTGTGTGTGTGCACACATGCGATACATGTTTGTGCATGTATATCTGTATGTGCGCAGGTTTGTGTATATTAGTGTGCTTAAGTGTCGGTTCGAACGCTCATGTGTGTGCATGCATGCATGGTTGCAGTGTATGTATAAGTGTATTAGTGTGGGCACATGTGTGTGTGCGTGCGCGCGCGTGTGTGAATTGTGCGTGTGCGTCGTAATCGGCGAAATAGGTTTTCGGAAGTATCGCACCTGACGGGCAAGCAGACTTGATTTTTGTTTTGCTCGGTACATTGAGGGTGAGGTTGGCTAGTCCCAACAATCGTATAGAGATGTAAAGTCAGAGGGGTGAAGATGGCGAGTTTGAGTTCTGCTGCCCGGGGGTGTGTGGAGCGGTGGTCCCCCGCTCTAAGGTGTGAGGTGTGCGTGAGAAGAGACATGAATCGTTGAGTTGGTATGTGAGGAAGATCGGCCGATGTTAGGATGAGCGCAAAGAAGACAAGAGCATCAGTACGCCTACTGAGAGGAGAGAGGAGAGATCACGGTCCCACACAGCAGAGACGGCATGAGAGAGAGAGGAGAGAAGAGAGTGTACCGAGAGACCGAGAGAGTCGACGAAGGATGGTAGTAGAGAGAGAGACGACGGTGACAGAGAGAGAGAGAGAGAGAAGATGGAGAGGACGAGATTTGAGAAGAGAAGAGGAGAGAGAGAGGAGTAGAGACATGTATGACGAGACGACGAGAGAGAGAGGAGGAGGACGAGAGAGAGAGTGTGAGGGGAGGGAGGGAGAGAGAAAGAGAGAGAGAGAGAGAGAGAGGGAGGGAGAGAGAGAAGAGAGAGAGAGAGAGAGAGAGAGAGAGAGAGAGAGAGAGAGAGAGAGAGAGGGAGGGAGGGAGAGAGAAAGAGAGAGAGAGAGAGAGAGAGGGAGGGAGAGAGAGAAAGAGAGAGAGAGAGAGAGAGAGAGAGAGAGAGAGAGAGAGAGAGAGAGAGAGAGAGAGAGAGAGAGAGAGAGAGAGAGAGAGAGAGGGCAGCGTTGGTGAAGGTTGGTGCGAGATTTTTACACGGGTCGATAGCAATTTAACGGCTGGCATTTAATGCTCCAAAAGAATAGATGCTTTTACCAAAAGATTTAATGGTTTGACCAAAAGAAATAATGAAAAATAATTGAATGCACAAAAGAATATTTAAACACCAAAAATAAAATTCAATCACCAAAAGAATAAATAGTTGAGCAAAAAAACTAATTATTGGGCTAAAAATGTAATGTTTGAACAAAAGATAAATTAGAATGCAAAAAGAAAAACTACTCAGCAAAAGATTAAATGCATCTGGCATAAAAACCAATCATTTCAACAAAATATATAATGATTTCCGCAAAAAAAAAAATGAAAAAAATCAATGATTGCTCGATTGATGTTTTATGAGCTCTACAGGGTAAAGGTGAGTGGTTTTCACAGCACATGAGGCTTAAATTGACTTCACTTCTCTCTGAACATGGATTTTGAAGAGAGTAGTGAGTGTTTTTCACATTGAAGCTTGATATAAGCTCTCTAAATCAAGCTAAAATAAGCTTGAATAAATGATTCTGACCATTCAGTCTCTGACCATGGAGTTCGAAGCAATCGGACCCGTCCCTACACAAAATGATTCTTCAGATACAGACACTGAAGAACCACCACCCAAGAGAAGAAGAGGCATTGCAAAAGACTGGGAGAAGCAAAGGGATTTCGTTACGGCAGATGCAGCACTGGAGTTCATCAAAAATGTAAGTAGAACTGTGTGTGCCTACAATGCACGTATCCTCAAAATGTTCTACAATCAACCTTAAGAGATATTTTGTATGTATTTATGGGCAGCCGTATTTATGATGATAACTTACAAAGGGCTGTCTGTTGCAGGATGACAGCTGGTCAGTCTATGCCACAACCAAATCGTCAGATGGCAAAAAGGTCTACTACAAGTGTAAGAAAGGAGCTAGCTGTCTTGCGGAAGTATTTCTCCTGTACAAGTCCGATGATGGTGTTGCTCTCTACTCATATGGTGATCACGATCACTCTGGCGAAGTACAGAAACGCGGCATCCATCCAGACACCAAACAGATAATCCAGCAGCTGTTCAGAGATGGCGTTCAGAAGCCACGGCAAATACTCATTGCATTGCGTCAGCGGGAATGCACACCGTTGCCAACAAAGACGCAGCTAGCAAATTACTTGGCGGTCATGAAAAACACTTTGTATGGGAGACATTCCATTTCTCTTGGAGAACTTCAAGCTTGGGCTGAGAAGAGGCAAGACCTCCCAGATGACGAAAATGAAGTTTTTGTCTGTGGCTTTGAGGCTGATGCTGGAAATGAACTCAAGGGTGCAAATTTTCGCATTGCTCTGTCCACTAAGCGTCTGTTGACCCTGGGAGCCAGAACTCAATGTGTGCATGCTGACGCTACATACAAACTGATTTGGCAGGGCTACCCTGTTCTCATCACTGGATACTCTGACGCTGACAGGAAGTTTCATCCGCTGATGCTAGCAGTGACCGTGAATGAGACAAAACTGGACTTCAAATTTCTATTCTCTTCTTTGATTCACGGTGTTAGTTTGGCCACCAACAACGAAGTCGAGTTCAGGCCAACCCACCTGATCTCTGACGCCGCACCAGCAATCAAGAATGGGTTTGCTCTTGCTTTTGGGCAGGCAGCAGACAAGATCATCATGTGTTGGGCACACGTCATAATGAACGTTGACAAACAACTGGTAAAGATTAAGAACGTGCGGATTCGTGCTTCTGTCAGAGATGACATTTGTCTCCTTCAGGTGTGTCCTGACGAAGATTCCTTTCTTCACGCGTCAGCACTCTTCCTTGACAAGTGGAAGATGTCGGAAGAAGATGGCGTCGGTGGTTTCATCGAGTATTTTGAGTCGTCGTGGTTGGATCACAACGGAACTTGGTATGAAGGTTATGCCCCTGGGCATCCATCAACAAACAACGGCCTAGAGGCAACTAACATGGTGATCAAAAAACAGAACACTCTGAGAGAAAGGCTCGAACTGGCTAGATTTTTGGCGGTTGTGGAACACGACATCGTCAAAAACTGGTCGAGGGAAAGAGATGCTGCTGATGGACCATGCGTCAAAGTTGCAGAGACACCAACACGCACACTCAAGATCTGGACCAGCGCTTGGCAG
>JAWQFJ010002069.1:50474-117974 GCA_034096865.1 Theodoxus fluviatilis
GTGCATAAAAAGGGAATTATTTCAGGTTCTAATGTTCATTTGTGTATTTTGAGAGTATGTAAATAGGTTATTTCCAGACAACATTGTCAAAAAATCTTATCGTAGTACACATGAAGGAGCGTCAATGCACTATACAAGTATGCACACTACAGGAGTACACTCACTAAATTATGTCCCTTGAAATAATCTGGAGTGCATCAAGCAAACAACAAATTGGACAAAATTGTCTACATGTGCATCTGGGTTGCTCTTTCTGCATCAAAGTTTCCATGCAGTTCTAGATGTCACTCTAGATGTTATCATGGCATGTTCAGTCAAGTGGAAAAACTGCTGTGAAATCTACATCGTCAGCCACTTCGTTCAACAGAAACTTCAATTTTCGCTTGAATGCGGCCATTTTTTCTTGGACTTCTGCCTTGCTGACTGTCGAATACCCGTTGCCTAGAGGCCTTGCAACTGCCCATCTCGCCTAGGCTGGCCTGTGAAACATTATTTGCCAACTAAGTGGCTATAAATCATTGTGCCCAAGATGACGGTGCATGCATCCAATTAATGCAGCTATTGATGCATCAGATTCACTCTTTCAAAGCAGTCAACAATGAAAGAACATGACACACCTCATAAATCTTTTTTTTAATTAGACAACTCTGATCAATTCTTCAAATTAATTTCAGGAAAAATCTAAAACATGTACATAAAGAATAAATGCCTGTAGAATTAATGTATTTTACTACTGTTCTGGCAAATGAAGCAAATTTAGACAACAGAAAACCAGCAGTTGTGATATATTCCAACAATGGTGCTTGGACATCAGGTGCCAAGATGACTTGGCTTACAAATGCAGTTGCTAGATGTCTTAATTCACAAGGACAAATGAGACAGCAGTTTCTGATCTGCAGACAAACTAGGGGGCACACAATGATACAAGATGCAATGAAATAAAAGCTTCAAGTGACATTGATGAAAAGTGGGAAAAGGGTGGGGGGTGGGGATGTGTGATGTGAGGTGGGTTGTGGGGAGGTGGGAGAAAAGGAGGGGGAACTAAGGTATTAATCCAACTTTTGACAGGTTTGTAAGATTTTTGATAGAAAAAAAAATGTTTGAAGTCCAAAACAACACCCTCCATTACCAAAAAAACACCCCCAAAAAGCATGTGTGTGTTCATAGCATTTCCAAACATGCAAGCAAAAGCTCTGCCAAAAACCACATTCTCACAGCTGAAGTTTTGTCTGGTGGTTTAGGGTCGATTGTGGTTCCTCTCCTATGTCCAGGAAAAAACAGAATACCACAGTCATGCCATGCCCATTTTTTAAACTCCCAATGCAAATAATCTCAGCACAAATTGTCTCTCAACATTAATGGCCTGAATGCAAACATTAATTATTTGCAGTGCTTTCTTTCTGCCATTTCAATATTTTAATGGTTTATTTTGTTCACAACAAAAGCATCAAGTAAAAATACATGCAGTAAAATAATTCACCGAAAATGAATTGAAGTGGCACCAAAACAATGGATTACTCTTGAAGAAATGTCCACATAACAGCGACACAGGTTCTCGATGATGGGAATGATCTACATTCTAACCAGACAATAAATAAAATGTGATATGCCCAATCAACTTAATTCCTGTGATTAAAACAAATTCAAAAGCAAAAAAAACAAAAAAAACAGTCTAATTCATTAACAATTTTTGGGTCACACATGCTGCACAGACAATTCCCAAAAACAATGCTGGTCTTACAAATTAGCGAACAACTCCTGGTGGTCTTTCCAAAAGCCTGCCTAAATGCATTTTAGCAGCAACAGCTAACAAAGAAAAGTTGTTTGTTTAGCTTTATCTCTTTCGAGTACTGTAGACTCAACAACTCTCATGCCTGGTGGCTCGAGTACCTCCATCCATAAAAGCATAGTAAGTATCATACCTAGCTCACATACACACGATCCATTGAGTGCCCTCAAACAGGAGTTTGCACTGATTAGAGGTGTGCTACTTCGACAGAACACTTTCAACTTGGCAGTTCCTTCCTCTGGTTTCCAGGTGCACTGACATTAACATGTAGCAGGACGATACTGCACTCCCAACATGACGAGAATGTAGCAGGACGATTCTGCACTCCCAACATGACGAAAAAGGATGATTCTCTGTCAACTAGAATGGCACCTGGGACTGCGGGTGGAGAAGTCATCTGCACCATCTCTGCTGACTGAGCAGCCAAGTTACCAACTGGAACACTCACTCACCAACTGCCTCTTGTAACTCATGCAGTTAATGTGTTTGGAGTTGTAGACTGTGGAGAATGACTTTGCACATCTTCTTGCACACCTAAGCTGGGGCTTGGGGTCAATACAGCCTGGATCCAAAGCCAAAGGTCTGGCGAATCCTCTCCCAGTAGTGCATCTTCCATCCCTCCTTGGTCTTCTCCACCTCCAAGTCAGGAACACCAGTCTGGGTGATCAACAGCTTGGTGGAGCTCTCTCCTTGCTCCAGTTCCATGGTCACCTGAGAATAATGCTCATCTGGCCATGACTTGATCCGCCACTTCTGCACAATCTTCTGGTCTGGTGCCTGTAAAGGCAAGGGATCATTTTTATACAAGACAAAAGTCATTTCGGTGAACAGACATCTTGACATGAAAGAGAAAAAGAGAGTCATGCTTTGAAACTGAGGTTGATTAAATACCATACCAGACATTTGGTCTAGACACCTGGCACAAGGACAAGAAACTCCAGCCAAGTACCTGCCAAACAAGTAAAGACTGAAATAAAATCTGATACAATTATTCTCTATTTCTGTGAAGGATCTGGCAATTTCACAACTGCAACAAGCTACCTCTCCGCTGCACAAATGGCAGTCTTTTGGTTAAACTTAAAGCTGCTGGAAGTCTGGAGGAACTGATGGTGAACACCAGGTGCTTTGCCCAACTGCCAAGAAGGCAAAAATATCAATGCCTAGATAATCATCAGATATTCATGTCAAGGTTTGGGTACAAGGTCATATCTACAGCACCATAAATAAGTTACTTATCAGCATTTCAGCCAGTAAGTGTCATTTAATTCAAACTGATGCACAGCAAGTCCAGGTTTGACAAAGATGAAACATTGTTGTACATTTTCCCAGTTGATTCACTCAAATCAATACCTACCTACCAAAGCATCTTTCAAAAGAATTTATAAAACTTGCTCCTATGAATGCTTAACCAAAACCCCCACAAAAAAGTATTTTCCTCTAATGATCCTACTTATTCCAAGGCTCCAGGCCAAACCAACATGCATAAAGTTATTTTCATGCACCATGATTTTCAGAACAATACAAATGTAATGCCTCTTTCTGCAGAATGCAGAGCTATGTCACATACCATACACAATCTGACCCTTTCCCCTTATGGACAGTATGCACAAAAAGCAACTAATTCTTCACTGTTTTCCAGTGAAGACCATCTATACTTTTAGCAGCAGAGGAGCATGCTCAGACATCTTGCAAAAACTAACATTGTAACAGGATCTGGTTTGGCATTGCAACTCATGAGGCAAAAACATAGATAACTTAGCCAAGATACTTTGCAAACATAACACAAGAGAAAAAAAGGTTATGCATCCTTGCATACTTGTGTGAATATGTGTGCAATCATGCATGCAAGCACACATTTTCCCATGTGGCAGGAAATGCACTGGCTTTTCCTGTGCACCTGTAAATGCACCTGTGAATTCCAAAATGCACATATGCATTCCTTTGACAGTATTTGCACATGCATGTCTGGGTGCACTCTCATACATAATGAAGATAAGGTATGGGGTCTATAAGGGTATCCATGTCAACTCACCAGTTCCAAATATTCTCCAACGATGTTGCCGCCCATCAGAGTAAATCGCTCTCCCTTCACTACCTCTCCCTTCTCTCCCTCAAACGTTGCTGATCCTCCCATGAAGGCCAACACCCTCTGGTGAAAAACAAGAGTCAATGCTGGAGTATTCAAACCATACATGCATCAAGAAAAACAGAGCTGCATTCCAAAATTACACCCTGCACACAGATCAAGAAAAGGTTGAAAACTAATCTCACTCGGTCAAAAAAACAAACAACAAAAACATCTTTCTTGAAGCTTTCAATAAACACTCTCCAACTCACCCCCAAGCATTCATCAGCAAGTAGTAATGGGCAACTGTGTAGACTCGGATTCTGGGGTTATTTACCCGAGTTATTCGGTACCATCTAAATACTTAGGGGGAAAAGACAATTACTAACATTGCAAACTGTGCCATTCAGTGTTGCATGATGGCCACAGCTGGAAAGACATCACTTCATCATCTGTCCATCAGCATGCAATTCAAGCTCGCATTGGCAGAGGACAACCTTTTTCCTATTAAAACTTGCACATGTGTTTTCACTTTTGTTTCCCAACTCCATTTTCATAGGCATTCAAAAAGTGAACCTTGTGTTTCTTCATAATGAATAAAACCTTGGGACAATTTCTGAAGTTGCTGTTACCATGCAGCACACTACAAACCAATAGGTTTATTTTTAAAAGCACCTCTCACTATCAGCACAATTTGGTAGCTAGTATTCCATTTGGTATTGTTGCTCTCATTGACATTATGCTTCCAAGAACTTCTGGCAGAGTTTGGCACCTTTAAAGGCCCATTCCCACTGAGCCAGTGTGTATCATGAACACTGCCTGAAGGCAGGTCAAGGGTCAATTCCAACTGAATGAGCACATACTGAGCCGCTCAGTGAGCACAGTTGTTGAACTGCTGGGTGAAACGACTGAGCAAGCAGAAATACAGATGAGTGTCAGTTTTATTCATTTTGATGCCAGTTGACAGCAAGTAGAACCAGTTCAACTTTGAATGAGTAGTTTGCTAGTGAATGGCCAATTATTGCAGAACAAGCATGTGAAGTAGTACATATACCATAGTCTGCAATGGCAGCATCCTCAGATTTTGCCAATGGTGATGCAGTGGACCAACTGGTGCATTTGTACCATGAAAATGAAGTTTCATGGAACACGACACACACAAACATGCTCACTATGTGCTCTCTCTGTGAGAACTGATGGTCGAGCTGCCTCCAGGCAGTGCAATGAACATGCTCAGCAGTCATTCGAGCGATCTCACTATGTGCTTGCTCAGTAGGAACTGGCCTTTAGTCAGCAGCAGTTACTGGAACTGCTTTAAAACTTCAGGCAATACATGAACAAGCCAATTTCAAGACAAATCCTATCTTTATCATCATCAAGACATGCTAACTGGAATTAGAAGAAATGCTCTTATTTAACACAACAAAAGGAAAAATTTGTGGAAATACTCCCTGGTTGTAAAAACTGAAAAATGAATGGATCTGGTCAAAGGGGTTACAGGGACTGCAACACACACCCATCATGTTATTACCCAAGGACGTGAAAAAGCCCATTATTAGACGCACCGCATAAGGAGGAGGAATCACTCTAAAAACATTTTTAAACTTTTGGGGGGTTTAGTTGGCTTTTGTTTAAAGTGTGTATGCGTGTGTGTGTGTGTGTGTGTGTGTGTGTGTGGTTGTGTGTGTGTGTGGTTGTGTATGTGTATGTGTTTGAGTGGTGTATGTGTGTGTGTGTGTGTGTGTGTGTGTGGTGTGTGAGTGAGTGAGTGTGAGTGTGGTGTGAGTGTGGTGTGTGTGTGTGTGTGTGTGTGTATGTGTGTGTGTGTGAGAGAGAAAGAGAGAGAGAGAGATAGAGAGAGAGATAGAGAGAGAGAGAGAGAGAGAGAGAGAGAGAGAGAGAGAGAGAGAGAGAGAGAGAGAGAGAGAGAGAGAGAGAGAGAGAGAGAGAGAGAGAGAGAGAGAGAGAGAGAGAGAGAGAGAGAGAGAGAGAGAGAGAGAGAGAGAGAGAGGAGGGTTTTGCAAACTCACTGCTTTGTCTGTGAGAGCCAGGTAGAGGTCATTGGCAGAGCAGTGGAACTCCTCCGTCATGGTCAGCTTCTTGGTGTGGATTCGCACCCCAACATTGGAATTTGTGGGAATGAACTTGTTCATTTCAGCCTTGTACTTGTTCTATAAAGAAAAAGACAGTGTCGCAGTGGTGCCATGAATGGAGCATGAAAACTATACACACGCATGCACACGTGCATACACACACACACACAGAGACAGTACTTTTCTTGTGTCTACAAAAACATTGTGTGTGCAATTGTTGATGTCCAAATATGAAAGTGCTGAAGGAGCAGGTGTTCCTTACTGTACAGAAATACATGGAAATTGACATAGTGATGGGGCACAGGTAAAGATTTTATTAAAAGACAGAAATATAGAATATGCCAACTGCCAAACTTAAAATGGTACGTTCAACATCATGGTTGTTTGCCTGCGGTCAATGCACCCTTGCAGGGGAGGTAACATGACTGTTTCTGAAGGCACAAGATAAAATATCACTTTGTGAAGGAACACACAGAAAGGGAGGAAAACTGGTAAAGCCAACTGCTTATCATTACCAAAGATTACCACAAACCTTTCTGTACTGCATCTAACACATCCCCTTTGCACTAACGCTGTGCCAGTTGCCCATAATGAAAGATGAACCCCACCACCCACTGGTGGCCACATGGATGAGGCATCCACAACAAAACAAGCCTATCATTCCTCTCACTCACCTCCTCTTTCTTCTGCTCTGCACCAGGGGCTGGAGAGGACCCTTTGGTGGGTTTTATTATATCCTTACAGTACTCTGAAACAGGATAAATATTTCCATGGAATATGTCCCAACAAGGGGGGACAGATGAAGACATCAAGTGCAGAATCAACAAAGCAAAATACGCCTTCAACACCTTGCGCCCAATCTGGAGATCAACAGCCCTCTCACTCCACAACAAGATCCGAATATTCAACACCAATGTGAAGTCTGTCCTGCTATATGGCTCAGAATCATGGCGGGTAACAAAGACCAACACCCACAAGCTCCAGACATTCGTCAACAGATGCCTCAGAAATATCCTCAACATCAGATGAAAATCTGTGGGACAGGACCAAACAAGCCCCAATCGACCAGGACATCAGGAAACGAAAATGGGGATGGATCGGCCACATGCTACGAAAGCCTGCATCTAACATCACCAGGCAGGCTTTGGACTGGAACCCACAAGGAAAGCGCAAAGTGGGTCGACCAAAACAGACTTGGCATAGCAGTGTCCACGCTGAAGTAAAGGCCACCAGAATGACAAGGGCGGAACTGAAGAGGACCTGCCAGAACCGTGTGCGTTGGAGGAGTGTTGTTGCGGCCCTATGTTTCTCAAGGAATCAAGAGGAATCAGTCAAGTAAGTCATGTCTCAACAAAGCAAATGAATGAATGAATGGGATAAATGAAAGAATGAATGAATGAATGGGATAAATGAAAGAATGAAAGAATGAATGAATGAATGAATGAATGAATGAATGAATGAATGAATGAATGAATGAATGAATGAATAAATGAATGAATGAATGGATGGATGGATGGATGAATGGAATTAATTAATGAATGGATATATGTGAATGAATGAAATGAATGGATGAATGAATGAATGAATGGATGAATGAATGAATGAATGAATGAATGAATGAATGAATGAATGAATGAATGAATGAATGAATGAATGAATGAATGAATGGAGCTTTAGGCCTATCAGTCTTTTAGTTTTAAGGCTACATAAGACCACCTACTACAAAATGAGAACTGGTCAGAGTAAAAGCAAGTCAAAGCTGGATTTCCTCAGTTCATCACCTTTCATGAACAGTGTAGGCAGACTTAGTCGGGTTTGTCTTTCCTCCAACGCACTGAGGAAGAGCAAGGCAAACTTTTTCAGATAAAATGCTGAGGTTTGTGTAGATATATATAGTCATAGTGACCTCTGATGAATAATATATCAATGAACATATATTCTACCATTTGCCTCTCAGCTAGACACTGTCCATAGCTTTAACTTACAAGTTTAACACTTAACCACTGGGGATGATATGTGTTGCGTTTATTTCATGGAGAAATTGACTGGCACTCTTGAATTTGATTTGACACTGCAACACGTCAAATGATGAGATGCAAATGGTGATCATGCCCATCTAAAATTGTGTAGCAATGTAACTTTAGCATGCTATACAGGGTGCTGCATTGACGATGCTGCCAAGTCCATATCCAAATGTTAACAAAAGACAGACACACTGCTCATCAAGAACAGTACAGAATCCAGTCTATTAGTGCACCCTGTCAAGGGCCACTTGCTGCACTTCTAAATTGTTATTCTTTTCTTTGTACAGCAGCATACAAAGATCTTGAAATTGTGGGGACAGTGCCTTTCAATATGAGATTGAGCTTTACGTATTTGAAAAAATTACCCCCACCCTTCACTAATCTCCCTTTTTTCTTCCAGACAACGACAGTGTGAATTGCAACATGAAGCACTTACCCTCTCTAAGTTCCTTGATGTAAACGCCAAGTTTCTCCCGTATCAAGTCTCGGCCCTTTGTTCTCATCACCTCCTTCACTGCAAAGGCCTCATCTGAAGTGCTCTCAGTGGTAACTTCCACCTAGGTAAGCAGAGAAGGAGTCATGAGCACTAGCAATACAAGTAGCAGAATGGAAGGCAACCATGTACAGACAGACGTATGCCTAAGTGCGTGTTTATATGAGAACAAGTTTGTGAATGTGTGTGTGTGTTAGCTTGTGCAGGTGACTGCATGCTTGCATGCATAAAAGAGCCTGTGTGTGTGTGTGTGTGTGTGTGTGTGTTTTAAGCATGCATGCTGTGAGTATGTGTGTGTGTGTGTGTGTGTGTGTGTGTGTGTGTGTATGCACACACATAGGCATGTTGCAGCAGAACTAATATGTATGACAAATATAAATGTATACAGTTTAAACATATACTTACGGACATGTATCAGAAACGCGAAAAAGTTAGTGTGTATTTTTAATATTTTAAATACAATCTTGAGATATTTTGCGTACAGTGCCTATGCATAAATTAGGACTCTTAACTACCGCACAACGTGCACATTTCGTGCACAGTGTTCTGTTTACAGTGGCAAAGGACGGTCAAATGCGGCATGGTGATTGTCTCATGGGAGCCACTTGCAAGTTGTGCAGCAAAATTTGCTTGTTGTAGCAGTGTTCAGGGGTTGTACCTCAATAAAAAGCAGGCCTGAAAATTTTCTCTTTCCTTTTCATCAGTCCTCAGCAGTGATGCTAAGACTTAGCGCAGAAGAACACAGCCAAGCGCTTGGCCATTTGGAGGCCAGAAGACACAGAAGAGTCGCAAACCTATTCAATGTTCAACTCTCGACTATCTACCGTCTAGAGCACCGTTTCCAGGCGACTGGCACGGTTGCTGATGGACCACGGTCAGGCAGGCCTCGAGCTACGACCCCTCGGCAAGACCGCTACATTTTAAGAAGCCATCGGCAAGAAAAGTTCCTGAAGGCGACTACCACATCAGCAAACTTGCCAGGCAATGCCCAACGTCAAGTCAGTGCCAGGACAGTGCGCCGTCGCCTCAAGGAGAACAGGCTACTAATCCGTCGTCTAGCTCCAGGACCAGTGCTGACTCATCGTCATTGCCAGGCTCGTCTCCAGTGGGCTCAGGCTAGAATCAACTGGCGCAGGCAACAGTGGGGACGTGTGGTGTTCACAGATGAGTGCAGATTCTGCATTGATGAAGCATATGGACATGTTAGGATATGGCGAAGGCGGACTAACTTTTTGGCGTTTCTTATGTCCGTGAGTATAGAAATGACAAAGATGCACAGCTCTCCCAAAGTTAGGCTTTACAATTACTTTCTTGCACTTGGGACAACTATCATGTGCAGTACGCCAGCAGCAAGCACCACATTATCACAAAGAAAGTAAGTTTTCAAGGTTAAAAGTAAGCAAATCCCACTTACATCAACTTCATGCGCTGCGTTCTCATCACTCAAGTTGGGGATGGTAAATTTCCCTTTGATTTTCTCTCCATCACTGGTCTTGTAGTTGTAGCCTGCAAAGTTTACAGCACGTGGGAAGATCATTCATGTCAGTCCTGAAAGCAAGGCACACAACCAGCTAACAGTAGTCAAACTACTGAGCAGGCCCTCAAAGATAACAAAAGGATCCAGCTGATGAGAAGGGGCCTCTAGTGGCTACAGAAGTATGGAGAACTTGTGCTCACCAGGGAATGTTTCAACCCTTATGAGCCATTGCCACAACTAAGAGATGTTTGGTCTGCCTCTGGGAACAATAGCAATGGGTTGGGTAGTGCATTCATCTCAGTGCTTTAATCTTTAACCCTAAAAGTGTTACACTTACAGGGCTGCAATTTTGGCCACATTTCCACATTAATGGTTCTTCTAGCCCCCAAAATATACCTTCATTCCGTTAAGCACTGCACCAGTTGGAAACTATACCTGTTCAATGAAAGGAGCAGTTTACATTATCTCAGCCAAATCGACTGTTGATCAGGAAGTTTGGCTGACATTTTTGGGGTTCAATACAATGATGGAATACTAGGGATTTCTGCTTCTCACATCATTGAGAGAAATTATTACAAGTAGTCATTAAAAGCTCATAAAGTGATAAGCACAAAAACAATCCAAATTAAATTTACAAATAGAAAGGCACTGATGTAAGCAGTTTGGAACATATTGCAAACTCTACTACCACTACTACTAAATTTATGCTGAACTATGAAAATGTGTTGAATGCAGTCATAACCCAAAGTCAATCAGTTCAGCAGTACACATCAGCTTACTTCAAAGTTTCAGTATACTGCACTAAAAGCAATTTTGGTTGGAATCATACTCTAGGCTAAAAGGAGAGTGATGGATTTCTTGGTTTTGTTATTGTTCATTTGTGGAGTAGCATTTCAAATGATGGAAGGGTAGAGGAGGATTGTGCAACCACTGTCCCAGCTACTAAGGAGTAAACTTGACACACCTCTCCCCCCACCCACCCCTCCCTCCCTCCCCCCCCCCCCCCTCTCTTTCTCTCCAGTTCCTCCAATTTTGAGCATTTATCTCAACACTATGCCAGTTGCCAGATTACCACCATTATCTTCCCTGCTCATGAGGAAAGAATTGTCATCGTGGAAAATCGTCGGTGAACCAGTAAACAGCACTGTTGTTCAGTGATTTGGGCAGCTCATTGCTTAGCCACTGTTTCCAAGCCATTACATGCAATGAACCTGGCATTGAAAGACTTGTCTCAAAAGCAGACCTGTTTACCTTAAGTTGTGCAAAATAGGGAGATGGCGACTCAAAAATCGGGAGATTTCAATAAAAAGCGGGAGATTTTTATTTTTAGATAGTACCATCCCAGGTCACAAACTTCATAACAATTGAATACAAATCAGGGCCCGTATTCACAACGGCGATTTATTCTAACTCCGATTTATCCCTCCAGGTTTACTGGAGGTCCTACAGACTTTATCTGTCTGTGTGTGTGTGTGTGTGTCTGTGTGTGTGTCTGTCTGTCCCGACTCCACGGCTTATATCTCAAAAACTACTGGACGGATATCCTTGAGATTTTGCACACTAACTGGAAGTTAGGTCCGATTGAATGTATGAAAATTTTCTGAATCGAGGCTTGAACAGAAAGTGGTTTTTAAGGTCGTACCTCCCTAAAGTGTCAATTGATGGAATGGGGAAATTGCAATTGATGGAATGGCGAAAATTCTGACGTGATCAAAACTGACAGAACAATGCCTAGCAGCGGCGGCTAGGTGGGGGGTGGGGGGTGGGGGAGAGAGAGAGAGAGAGAGAGGGAGGGGGGGGGGGGGGGGGTTGTCCACCAGCGCGGCCAGTTCATTCAACTCTGGGAACAGCCACTCAGTCTCTTTTTTCGAGAGGTTGCTGGTTCAAACCCGACCTGTTTTTTGTGTTTTTTTGTGTGTTTTTACCCCTCTTTTCTCGAGAGGTTGCGGCAAAACCTGGAGGTTCAGCGCCAGTGGTTTTTATCTCTAAACTCAGACGATTCCAACTGCCTGTTCCGCTCTCCCTTGGCTGGAAACCAGTATATATAGCAAAGCGCAACCTAGGATCCTCTGACGAGCGCACCTTATCTAACCGATCAAGATAACGCGGGGCTACGGGATAAATCGAGTGTTAAAAAGATAAATCGCCGTTGTGAATACCGGTCCAGCTGAAGTGAAAGTGGAATAAAAAACTCAGAAATCAGCTGAAACGCCAATAAGTCCCATCTCTGATCAGGGAGGCGAAAAGTCAAATTCTCTCTCTTCCGCGCGCCGGCGGTCACTCTCTCTCGTGCGCGCGCGCTGTCTCTCTCTCTCGCTTGCTCACTCTCTCTCTCTCTCTCGCACGCACGCGCTCTTTCTCTCGCGCTCTCGCTCTCTCTCTCATGCGCACGCGCAAGTTCTCTCTCTCGTGCGCGCACAACTTCTCTCTCTCTCTCTCTCTCTCTCTCTCTCTCTCTCTCTCTCTCTCTCTCTCTCTCTCTCATTCTTGCCTCCGTGGCTCACGTTGATGTCTTTTTTGCAGAACGTGCAAAACCCGCGTGATTGCGATTTAGACGGGCGAAATGCCGGGAATTCAGATTTTCACTCAGCCTTCCACTTTGCGTTGTACTTTACTCTCTTTCTGCTTCTGACATCAGTGGACTTTCTTTTCTCATCCTCTGAGTCACACTCACTGTAGGATTCAGAATCGGCTCTGCGATTCTTTCTCATTGACTTTTCAATCGACGCCATCATTCGGATCGGTCAAGCAAAATGGCAGCTATTCCAGATTGTAAACTGGCTCTCGATTGGACAAAGGCCCTGACTCAACCAATCAAACAAATTGTAATGCAGATCGGCAGAACGACCTTCAGTGGCGTAGTAGAAAGTTCGGATGGTCATGTAAATGCTTCGGAAACGAAATAAACCTTTCAAAATTTTTCATTTTCGGGAGATCGGTGAAAAAAAAATCTGGAGATTTACAAAGCTAGCGGGAGGTCGGGAAATAGGGTCTGAAATCGGGAGTCTCCCGCTAAAATCGGGAGAGTAAACAGGTCTGCAAAAGTGACAAGGCCAGCAGTGATAAGAAATTCACTGAGTCACAGGTGAGCAAACCTTACTACACACTGCTTCATTTCAAAATTCCTAGACCGAAACCACCACAAAGTGTGCTTCTCATCATGATGATGATGATGCATGTAATGCATGTGCTCCTGCAAGAGCAGCTTGGTGACCTTTGACTTCCCCAGCGGACATACTAGCCTTGAGACACAGCCAGTCACCTCCCTTAAACAACATCTTTGGGTGATCTCAGATGCAACATTGACAATGACTCTGAGATCGTTACACCATCACCTTCAGCCCAGCAAGAGCTTACGGAAGTAGAGAGAGACTGCAGAAAGAACAATGCAGAGCTGCAAGAAGAAATTGCAGTTGCAGCCTCTCCCCACCAAATTCCAGATACAGATCCCCAAACATTGCTGAGGTCCTCGTCCATGCAGCAGAAGACCCCCAATTTCCATGACCCAGCTCATCATGACAAAGAGGAGAAAGTTTCTCCATCTGATGACTCAAGGATTGCCCCAGTTACTGGCCATCTTCAAGATAGCAAGACAGGAAAGTGAAAAGAGGCAATCTGCATGATCCGCTTGATGATGTTGTGTGATTGACACTGCCCTTGATTATGCTTTGTGGACAGTCCATAACTGAATCTCAGTTCTGATGTGTTTGTTTAAGGTCTTAGGCTAGTCTCAAGGGGAAATGTGTTGTGTTAGCATATATTTCACATCTTTTTATATGATAGTATTATATTAACATTAGCCAAGAAAAAAATACAAACAGATGTTTTCTGGTTGCCATGGTTACAGAAAAAACAAGATGGCCGCCAGTGAAAACAACCCAACTTGTAACAATGATATCTCTAATTCTATCCAACACTGAACAATGAAATTTGCATCATTTCATCTGGAATGCAAAAGCATATGCAATCAACCTAAAATTCTAAGTTGTTTGATAAATAAGAAATTCACAATATTTTTGTGCTCTTATTACTGTTTTCCCGCCGTAATCAGAACACAAAAACCATCAAAAAACTAATCTATGCATCACCAGATCACTTTGAGGCTGGTTAGTTGTATAATACAAACTGAAAATAGCAAGTGTGGAAAGTTTCTACTTGCTATATGTAAATATGTAGTCAGGGCAGTTGACACAAGGTTTAAAAAACATAGTTTTGAGAAAAACGCAAATAAAGGAAATAGTTACTGGTCCCACCTTCTGATATGGGGCTACATGGCAATTTTCAAGTTTTTTGGAGTCCCACACACCAGCACTTTGCTGTACACCTCATGCACAATGAAATGCACCCTTTTGGTAGTGATCACCCCCCTCTTTTCCCCTGTACCACTCCTCTTTTCCCTTTCTTCGTGCATGTAGGACTTTCCGTCTTTCCTTCCCTGAGGCTGCTGCTTGCCTTCTAGACACCTCTACTCTTTCTTTATCTATCTTGGAACACCCAGCAAGAGTCCCTCTTCTCCCAAGTCTCACAACCTTTGCATTTCTTTGTCAGAACTGCAAAGTCAAGAACTTTCCCCGCAGCATTTGTCTCTTCTGGCATGTGGATGGCAGAAACCACACCATTTAGGGAGGAGTGTCCCCTCCGCTGCCATGTACCATCCACAGACACTGCAGTCTCCACAGCATGTTGCTCAGTGTCAGCAAACAAATGAATTTCTTTGGAAGCTTCAGCCATACTACGCTGACAAAGTGCAGAAGCTGATACTTTCAGAGCCTTCACTTGATTCCTGTATGCTGCATTGGTCATAGCCTTTGGCATGTTCATAAATGCTGAGAAAGTTTTTATCATTCTCAGTCCACACCCAATCTGTCTGAAAGCATAGATCGCTCTCTTGTTTACATCATGACTGTGCTTTGCCTTCTTTGATGTTGAGATCATCTGAATGGCATCACACGCTTGACACTTCACAATAAACTCCCTTGCGAAGCCCTGACTTGGAAGCCTCTCCTCCACAGTCAACTCCCTCCCCTGGCATTCTGTACATGACAACAACTCCTTCACGGACGAAAACAACACGTCCAAGTCTACGAATGCATAGCCATACTCACGATCACACAATGAGGTTGCTGCATCTTCACAAGAGGCAAGTTTCTGAGCAGATGCACTCTCGCAAACTTTATTGTTGCTATTTGCCTCGGCAATATTGTTGTCACTATGCCCAGCCCTGTCAGTAGCGTCAGTGTCACTACCCTGCGCAGATTCGCCACCGATACTTGGCAAGCCTGCTCCAGCTTGGACTCCGCCTCACCCCATCTCAGATAACTTCCTCTCACCACCACAGTCTTTCCCTACGAACTGATTCCCCATCAATCGCCTGTTTCTTCTCCGCACACTTGCAAACTTCCTCTTAATCGTCATCTTGCACTCTACGTTCAAATACACTCGGCAGTTGCAGCATTCACACAGCGCGCGAAAAGCGGAAGTTGACACCAGCCAAACGTCACTGTTAACTATGCGCTGATTGGCTTATAAGACCCTTCAGCTCATTATAATACTCTGATCATCCAATGAAATTCATCCATAGAAAACTATAGGGATCGTTTCAAACATAAAACTGTGATGAAAATGGAGCAATTTGGTGAAAGAATTATGTTTCTATGATGAAAAATAGGGAAGTTATGAGTTACTGAATATTAATTAGGTCATCAGCTGATTTGACAGCACAAGAAATGTTTATACCATGCATAATAAATGACAATTTTCATCATTTTCTGCCACTTTGACAAGTTTATTGTTTACATCCATGCATAGCTGAGACTTTGTGGTGTCTAAAACTGGGGGTCCTCTAAAAACTCATAATTATGAGAAAATCATAATTTTTCAAGGTAGCCTAAGACCTTAAATGGTTGCTTTTCAAATTGTAGTGGGCTGAGTGGCCTGCACAATTAATATTTTGTTCTTTTGTTCATTTGTTCATGTTCTCTCTCTCTCTCTCTCTCTCTCTCTCTCTCTCTCTCTCTCTCTCTCTCTCTCTCTCTCTCTCTCTCTCTCTCTCTCTCTCTCTCTTTCTCTGTATAAAAAAACCAGATTGGCTGTGGCACAATCCTAATTGCTATTTCCATGTAAAGCAAGTTCCTACCTTTCCAAGAGCCAGTTACTTCCCACTCATAGAAGATGATGACCTTGCCCTTCCTGTTGTTGGCCATTGCCTCCCCTTCCAATTTGGACAGCTCAGTCACTTCACAGCAGACTGCAAGCAAATATGGGCATGTGTTGCATTTTCTGTGCCTTTTCCACAGTATATGAGAGAGAGAGAGAGAGAGAGAGAGAGAGAGAGAGAGAGAGAGAGAGAGAGAGAGAGAGAGAGAGAGAGAGAGAGAGAGAGAGAGAGAGAGAGAGAGAGAGAGAGAGAGAGAGAGAGAGAGAGAGAGAGAGAGAGAGAGAGAGAAGGGAGGGGGGAGGGAGGGAGAGGAGGGAGGGAGGCAGACAGACTGTAAGCAAACATTGGCATGTGTTGCACTTTGTGTCTTCTCCCCAGCAGGAGATAGATAGATAGAGAGAGAGAGAGAGAGAGAGAGAGAGAGAGAGAGAGAGAGAGAGAGAGAGAGAGAGAGAGAGAGAGAGAGAGAGAGAGAGAGGGAGGAAGGGGGAGGGGGGGGGGGGAAGGGAGGGGAGGGAAGAAGGGAGAGGGGAGAAGAAGGGAGAGGGGAGAAGAAGGGAAAGGGAGGAAAGAGAGAGAGATAGAGATAGAGAGAGAGAGAGAGAGAGAGAAGAGAGAGAGAGAGAGAGAGAGAGAGAGATGGGGGGAGGGAGGGAGGGAGGGAGGGAGGGAGGGAGGGAGGGAGGGAGGGAGGGAGGGAGGGAGGGAGGGAGGGAGGGAGGGAGGGAGGGAGGGAGGGAGGGAGGGAGGGAGGGAGGGAGGGAGGCTGGCAGAGAGGCAGGCAGATATTCTACAGACAGAAAGAAGGATGGACAGATGGCAGATGGAGAGAGACACACACACAAACACACACAATGTGCACACACACACCTGTGCACAGACATACAAGCACATGCATACACAGTAAACACACACACACACACACACACACACACACACAAATGCACACACACACACACACACACACAGGTAGATTTCAATCATTTTCTTACCGCCATTATCTTCGGCTTTTAATCCCTCCAGTAATGCCTTCAATTTATCCTTGGACCAGTTTGTGGCATTTTTCTCCACCCTGAAAGGATATTTGAACATCCGAAACTTCATGATCACACAATCAGTACACAGTAGCAAGGCATACTGCAGCAATTGACTGCTTCACATTAACAGATGTAAGGCAGTCCAGATGGATGATGTACTGCACTGAATATAATGGAAGTGAAATTGAAGCACAACAGTCCTTTCCATTCCTGTTCTAGCATTCCTGTCATGTTCTAGAACAATTTAACAAAAAATAGTTATCATTAAAATGCAGGATTCGGATACTGATTTGTAAAATATATTAGTATGTGACATCTAGATCAGTAGATGATCTACACTTGAGACCACAAAGTAAAAATACCGATTAATTAACCAGGTTACAACACACCAAGTTTCGTAGAAGTTTATCGAATTACTGAGACCTTATTTCACATTCACGCTTAACTACATATACAGTCTTACAATGAATTCGTTTATTTTTCTTCGAAGAATAATAAAAACAGTGACTTTACTCGAACTCAGTGAGGGCAAGTATTAGCAGAACTTTATAACAACAAACCATTTGACATAGCGGCATGGACTCCAGTCTTTGACATCCGACTGTTGATTTCAAAGTGACGATAAAAAATAAACTGTCGTTTGCAAAACTTGAAAATATTATTTATACACACACACACAATCGCCTTTAAACGCCAACAGATAAATCAACCCCCAATAATAACCACCTTGCGGCTTGCCCATCGGGCAACAGCATTCATGAGCCCGCTGCGATTTCACAGTTACTACCTACCAGTGCCAGTTATTAACATTCGTGGCATCAGGGCGCTCTTCGACAATCCATCGAGGGTCGCCTTCTCCCCACTTTGCCATTTCTTACTTCTGTGGAGTCTAGATCTTAAGGACCAGGCAGACTATTCTAGAAAAGGACCTTTATAAACATGCCATACTTCCAGAAACTACGCCGGAAACCTGACTGATAGCGCCTCCAAATACTTTAAGGGACATAACTCCCAAAGTTGACCAAAGTGGATCCCATGCATTTTGAGCAATTGATGCGGGAAGGCATCCTGGGAGCAGTATCTGAAAATGCTTGCTAGATCTTCCTGATTCTGGAGCCTACGACCTTCTCTGGTGAAGAAAATACAGCTAAATTGCTGTGTCTGAGAGCTCAGTGAGTTGGCGTGGAGTAACTTCCCTTCACCTCCGGTTACGGTGATGATTGGATCAGCGAGATTTGTGTTTCGAAGACTTCTCTTGACCGTCTGGCAGAAATTTCCCGCAAGATCGAACGCGACACAACGCACACACACGATGGTATGGGCACGAATGAATTATGCATCATCTCCGATTTTGAACAGATGTGGCCTCTGAGTGAATCTTTCAAATTGGAACCAATTATTTCTTGCCTTGATCGCGCGGACGGGCAGATATACTTGATCGAGCAGACACTTTCTGACAGTCGTCACAGTGCTCATGGTCATCATGCATGCTGTTCAATTTGGAACAATTCAGAGTTATAATTTGCTGAAACTGTGGATAAAATAAGAACAAATACGAGCACTTGTGTTTGTAATTTTTTAATGCATCATCGAGATGCAACATGTTATTGTTAGTAGAGCAAAACTTGCCAAAGGTATCTTGAACTTCAACATGTCATTTGTTTGGAATTAAGGTAATAATAATGCTTACTCCGCAAACAAAAATGCAAATGTATTTTGAAGCAACCTCAGGAGTTCATATGCTCAGTATGTGTTGATTCAAAAGGGAAAGAACTTTTTCAAAGGACGCAGTTTTCTCGACATCTGATGAAAAAAGCAATTTGCCCTTGAAATGCCAGCATGAAGTCACGAAAGATGATCCATTGCATACGCTATTAACAGAGATATGAGTGGAAATTGCTTGTTTCTGTCAAGCCTTGTTCTCGTGATTTTAGGGAGACTTCAGGACTGAAACCGACAGTTTTGGTGAAATCAAGGTTCCAAATGACAAGTACTACGGTGCCAACACGGCTCGCTCTTTGATGAACTTCGACATCGGTGGAGAAACTGAAAGAATGCCGGTAATGTGTCAGTCATTTGTAGCTCATTTGATGGTTTGCATGCATGCTATGTTCTGTTCAAAACAATCAGCTCGTCAATGTTTCCTCAGTAGATGCGCAATGCTTTCTCCGAGCGAGTCTTGAAAGCCTGCGCGTGTTCCTCAAGGGAGGTAATCAAGACTGCGTTACCATTTGCCTTGTCTCCCTTTGCTCAGAAAATGCCATGGCGTGTATCTGAAATAAGCAAAGTAGCAATTTTCTTTCCCAATATCTTTTGTGGAAATTTGTTTTAATAAAAATGAATAACAAAAGTAAGCATAGTTTATTTCATGATGTAAGTAAGAAAAGGGAGAGAGAGGAAAAAATCTTGAGATGTATACAAAATACATTGTTACTGTCATTGGCTAGAAGGTGGTTTATCCCCGGGGTAGGTAAAGAACGAGCGAAACGAGCGAAGACGAGCGAAGGTTGGAAAAGAACGAGCGAAAGCGATCGAGGTCGCGAGGATCGGTTCTACAATAATTAATGGTCCTTTGTATCCAATTCTTGCAGGCATCGCATTCTAGGCAGTCGTCGGTGCATTCCAGCTGGCAGATGCCACAAGGAAAATCAGCCATGTCCACGCGGACGAGATGTCTCGAACACAGACAGTTGACAACGCGAAACCGGAATCCGTCCCTTCTTTGTATGACTAAAACTCAGGAAACTATATGTCGGGTCTGATGACGGCAAGCACGTGCTGTACGCTTATATGGCGGGTCAGCTGAGACCAAGTGACAACTTTGACAACTAATCTACACGCCACAGTGAGTGCAGCAACGCCGCGAGAGGGTGAGAGAAGTGTTCACAGGCTATAGACTCTCTCACTCTCACAAGTGTAAGACAGTCATTCCTTGCTCAAACTCTGCCAACATGGCCACACCAAAGAAAAGGATCAACCTCTCTGTATGATAAGTTGAAAATGCTTGACATAATAAAGTCCGGAGAACCAAGACAAAAACTTGTTGCAGAGATGGGGATTTCGATGAGAACACTCGAGAGGATCATAGCAAATGACGCGGAAATTCGTGACACCGCTGCCACCATCCCAGACAAGTCGCGAAAACGAAAACGAACCGGCAAAAACGAGGACTTTGAGTCGGCCCTTGGCTCGTGGTTATCGGCAGTTAGAAACTTGATGATGTTAGCGTTGCAGTTCAGAAAGCAGCACTAGCTTCAATGGTGCAGCCAGACATCACCCGCTTCTTTCACTCTCAGCCCACCTATTCCACCTCACGTTAATCTAGAATTTTGGTTTCCCATCATTTTTCTTTCTTTCTCCTGTTAGTTGTGTCTCTGATTGACCTGTTATTTTCAGTCTTTTGTCATTCATGTTCTTGTTTTGTCACAAGATGAGAGTGATACACGTATACATAATTGTACACGCATGATTGTGTGATTGAGTTATGAGGGAGTTGCTTCCCTTGACCCTGACCCCCCCAACTTCACGGGTCAAACGGCTGGACAAACACCCGTCATATATCCGGACTCCACTGTAGTAGGGCCTAGCTGAGGACAACGGGGGAAAATGGACTTTTCTTCTCTCTTTTTTTGCATATTTGAGCATATTTGAGGGTGAAAAAGTAAATAATGTTTAATTTCCTTATGCCTGCTCGTATTTTGGGGCTTCGCTCGTCTTCGCTCGTTTCGCTCGTCTTCGCTCGTTCTTTAACCAGGCCCGTTTATCCCTCCAGGTTTACTGGAGGTGACTTTATCCCTCCAGGTTTACTGGAGGTCCTACAGACTTTATCTGTCTGTCTGTCTGTGTGTGTGTGTGTGTCTGTCTGTCCCAACTCCACGGCTTATATCTCAAAAACTACTGGACGGATTTCCTTGAGATTTTGCATACTAACTGGAAGTTAGGTCCGATTGAATGTATCAAATTTTCAGAATCGAGGCTTGAAGAGAAAGTGGTTTTTTAAGGTCGTACACTCCAGAGCGCCTCCCCAAATACGCGGTTCATGGAATGGCGAAATGCGTGACGTGATCAAAACTGACAGAACAATGCCAGCCACCGGGAGAGGAGCGGCGGCTCGAGATAAGGAAAGGGAGTACAGGAGGGGAAGGGGGGGGAGGAGAGAGAGAGAGAGAGAGAGAGAGAGAGAGAGAGAGAGAGAGAGAGAGAGAGAGAGAGAGAGCTCTTCTCGAGAGGTTGCGGGTTCGAACCTGATCTTTTTTTAATTTATTTTTTAATATGCCAAAACCTGGAGGTTCAGCGCCAGCGGTTTTTATGTTTGTGTGTCTGTCTGTCTGTCTGTCTGTCTGTCTGTCTGTCTGTCTGTCTGTCTGTCTGTCTGTCTGTCTGTCTGTCTGTCCCGACTTAACGGCTGATTTCTAAAAAACTACTGGACGGATTTCACTGACATTTTGCACACTCACTGGAAGTTAGGTCCGATTGAATGTATCAAATAGAATCGAGGCTTGAAAAGAAAGTGGCTTTTTAAGGTCGTAAACTCAAAAGCACCTCCCTAAATACTCAATTGATGGAATGGCGAAATTCCAAAATGTGTGACGTCATCAATAACGTGACGTAATTTTATGTGCATGTCAGTCTCTCTGTCAAGACTTAACGGCTGATTTGTCAAAAACTACTGGACGGATTTCCTTGGCATTTTGCACACATACTGGAAGTTAGGTCCTATTGAGTGTATCCAATTTTCAGAATCGAGGTTTGAAAAGAAATTGATTTATGTAGGTCGTAAAATCGAAAGAAAAAAAAACACCTGAGATTTCAATTGACGGAATAGCCAGATCGAGTCAAACAGAGTTATCTTTTCCTACTTTCACAAAACAATAATGAGTAGAGTAGAGTAGATTCTATTCTTCGGCCTTCTTAGGCGTCCAGGGCCTGTTGCCGATTCTGATGGTTCTCTGGCTGTATTTGCATCGCTCTTACGGATACTGGTCTTCTGACCAGGCCTAGTCTTTTTCACTTGTGAAAAAAAAAAAAAGAAAGCTTATACAAGAAGATTATTGACGTTGATGGGTTAGATCCGTTTGAAACACCAAACAGTTTGTAGTCTGTCGACAAAAACCAGTTGCCGGACATAAACCACGCCAGGATTATATAATATTTTGTGCTGGGCAAAAGTGCGAGAATTTTGCAGCCTTCAAAAGCTTGGGAGCTTACAGGACTTTCATCTGTGGTTAATAATAATTATAATAATAACAATAATAATAATAATAATAATAATAATAATAATAATAATAATAATACAGATTATTTGTATGCACATACCTTCCCTAATAGGCAAGCTCATTGCGTTTACAATGAAAAAGTCCACACTCATACAAAGCATTCCAACACTCGCACACTGTACAGTTGAAATAAAGAAAAATTAAATACAATACAATTAATTAAATAGCAAGCAATAAACAAAACACGGAACATAAAAGAGGCGCCTTGTGAAGCACTTCACTGCTTGTCAGGAAAGACTGACAGGAACAGGTGCGAGAAGTGCGAAGCTACAAACCAGATGGCTGTCAGAACACAGTAGTTTCAGCAAAGGTAAATGGTCTGAAATAAACTTCCGTAAATTCCGGCCTATAAGCCGCGCCTTTTTGACTCACATGCGAAGCAAAAGTGAGTCTATGTACTGAGCCGTGTCGTCCGTCCGTCCGGGCGGGCGTCCGTCCGTCCGTCCGTCCGTCCGTCCGTAAAAAACTTAAACGTTGGATTTTTCTCGGAGACTATTAAGTCTATCAACACCAAATGTGGCATGATGGTGTATGATGACAAGGCCTCAAAAAACATACATAGTGACTTGACCTTGGTTCAAGGTCAAGGTCACAGGAGCCATAAATGTGGTCTCAAAAACAGTCATTTTTCACATTTTCCCAATTTTCTCCCACGTTATTGAGAATGGCGACCTCAGCTACAAGTGGTATATAGGTCAAAACAAGCCCTATCTATTGATACCAGTTTGGTTGACCTTGCTTCAAGGTCAAGGTCACAGGAGCTCTTCAAAGTTGGATTGTATACATATTTTGAAGTGACCTTGACCCTGAACTATGGAAGATAACTGTTTCAAACTTAATAATTATGTGGGGCACATGTTATGCTTTCATCATGAGACACATTTGGTCACATATCATCAAGGTCAAGGTCACTTTGACCCTTATGAAATGTGACCAAAATGGGGTAGTGAACCACTAAAAGTGACTATATCTCATGGTAGAAAGTGCCAATAAGCACCATTGTGCTTCCTATGTCTTGAATTGACAGCTTTGTGTTGCATGACCTTGAATGACCTTGACCTTGGGTCAAGGTCACATGTATTTTGTTAGAAAAAATGTGTAGAGCATTTCTTTGTGTATGATGTCATTGGTAGGTTTAGTTGTTTGACCTTGACCTTGAAGGTCACCTGAAGGTCAAGGTCATATAAAGGTCAAGGTCAAGCATGTGAGTCGTATGGGCATTGCCCTTCTTGTTTTTCATGAACCGACCCCTGCGGCTTATAAACCGGTGCGGCCAATCTATGGATTTTTCTCAAGAAAGTGGACTTGAATTCGCTCACTTACGTTTAAGTTTATTGTTGCTATGCGAAGTTCATCGTATGACAACAACTCACACTCACACGGCACAGACAGCTGTGAGTTGGCAGTCAAAGTTAGGAATGATCGATCAGTTACACATTCAACCCAACAGAAGTAACACACACAAGACCGAAAGTAATGCCGAAAACACGTCGCCAAGTCTATGATGCAGCTTTCAAACTGGATGCCATCGCCAAAGCTATGGAGAAAGGGAATCGCGCTGCCGCCCAAGAACTAGGCATCAACGAATCTATGGTTCGGCGGTGGCGAAAACAGGAAGGTGAACTTGCCAAGTGCAAGAAGTCCAAGAAAGCATTCCGAGGTTGCAAAGCACGCTGGCCAAAACTTGAAGACGAACTTGAAGACTGGATTAACACACAACGTGTTGATGGTCGCGGTGTTTCCACTGTACAGCTTTGTCTTAAAGCGCGCACAGTTGCATCCAGTCTTGGTGTTTCCGTTTCATGAGACGCAAAGGATTGTCCATACGTGCGCGTACAACTTTGTGCCAACAGCTGCCGCCGGACTTTGTTGAGAAACTTGCGTCTTTCCGCAACTACACACAGAAGCAAGTAACAGAGAATCTGATTGGTCCGCAGGACATAATTAATATGGATGAGGTGCCATTGACCTTCGACCTTCCATTGACACGGACTGTAAACAAAAAGGGAGAGTCTTCGGTGCAGCTGAGAACAACCGAGCATGAGAAAATGCATTTCACTTGTGTTTTGTCATGCACTGCATCAGGTGAAAAACTGCCGCCGATGGTGATTTTCAAGCGAATCACAATGCCGAAAGAGAAACTGCCCAAAGGGATCGTCGTCCGTGTGAACAAAAAGGGATGGATGGATGAGAAGATGATGGAGACCTGGCTGACTGAGTGCTACGGCAAAAGGCCAGGGGGTTTCTTCCGCCGAAACAAAGCACTGTTAGTCATGGACAGTATGCGGGCTCACATCACACCGACAATCAAAAAAGCCGTCACGTCCACCAATTCCATCAATGCAATCATCCCTGGTGGCACAACCAAATACCTTCAACCCCTGGACATCAGTGTCAATAGGCCGTTCAAACTCAAAATGCGCAATGAATGGGAACAGTGGATGACTGAAGGGGAGAAATCATTCACCAAAACGGGTCGCATGCGCCGTGCAACGTTTGCTGATGTGTGTCAATGGGTTCTGACAGCTTGGAATGCCATAAAACAGTCAACAATCGTGAATGGTTTCAGAAAGGCTGAAATCATCGAAGCAGACGACGCAACACACGAGGCAGCAGGCGCAGAGGAATCTGACAGTGACACTTCCGGCGAAGACCATTCAGCCCCAGAAGAGATTCTGAATCTGTTTATTTCGGATACAGAAGAGTCAGACTTTAGTGGATTCAGTGCAGATGATGGAGAAGAGCCCAAGTGAATCTGACAGTGACACTTCCGGCGAAGACCATTCAGCCCCAGAAGAGATTCTGAATCTGTTTATTTCGGATACAGAAGAGTCAGACTTTAGTGGATTCAGTGCAGATGATGGAGAAGAGCCCAAGTGATTCGGTTGTTGAACTGGTGTGTGCAACGTGTTTGTTTGTAACTGTTATTTTTTCTTGAGTTATTTGAATACATACTGTTGTTTTCACTGTTCTCTACTACGTTATTTTGGTTAATTTTGTGCGGCCTATACTAAGAAGCGGCTTATCTATGGATTTTTCAGAATTTTTTTTTTAATTCAGGGGGTGCGGCTTATAGTTATACTAAGGTGCGCCTTATAGGCCGGAATTTACGGTCTTGTTTTGTTTTGTTTACTCCCAGGGTAAAATCTCATCCTACACCTTCCTATTTCACGATCACTTTTAAGTTGTCGCTGCGAATGCTATAAATCCTTTACAAACACTCAGCCACACTAGATCTCCAATGGCACATCTGGTAGAGCGTTGCACTCTTGGTCATGCGTGACCAGGTTCGATTCTGCGCTGAAACTTCTTTTTTCGAGAGGTTGTGGGTTCGAACTCGACCTGGTTTTTTGTGTTTTTGTGTGTGTGTGTGTGTGTGTGTGTGTGTGTGTGTGTGTGTGTGTTTTCCCCCTCTTTTCTCGAGAGGTTGCGGGTTCGAACCCGATCTTTTTTTTTAATGCCAAAACCTGGAGGTTCAGCGCCAGCGGTTTTTATTCTGAAACATTGACCATGACCTACTTGCATATGAATGAAATGACATTTTCAACCGACAAATCTTGTGATTGGACTGTGCCCTGCAGTCATGACTTTTCCCCACCTACTTGTTATCTTAACTGTGATTAGCCAGCTGTAATGGTGAGGGTTTCCTGAAATCTCGAACCCAAAGATTGTTGTATTTGTTGCATGTGATTACACAAACATTTTTAGAGGAGAGTATCATTTGATCTGGTAATAAGGTGAAAGAAAATGATGAAAACCCATATTTCGGGTGAAAACGTAATGTCATTCACATGCAAGTAGGTTACACTCTATGTTTCAGGATGAACCATTGTCTAGCCTATGAGTATGACATTACAACTTCCTAGGAAATTATCAAGGTAAACATATTATATGAATAAGGACGTGTGGGTTTTATTTGTTGTGGTTTTTTCAGATACCCATGATCAAAGCCTTCGGTATTCTGAAGAGATGTGCTGCTGAAGCTAATGTGGAGTTTGGCCTTGACCCCAAAGTGGCTGATGCCATCGTAAAGGCTGCTGACGAGGTAACAGTGATGAAGCCTCTTGTAACCTTTGTATTTTCAAAAAGACTGGAATATCAATAGTCAGTGGTAGTTCATACAAACTTTTCTGCACCCACATTTACCATTTTCACACAGTGGATACACATTCCCAGAAAAACACTATGTGAGTTGAGGATAGGGTGGGGGTAACCCTCTCCATCCCTCTCCCCCAATTCCAGAAAATGGTCCCTGTTTAGTCATCTTCATACATAATGGATTGCTGGTTGTTTTACTTACTCACTAGGCCGAAAACATATATAGGTAACCTGACCAATCCTTTTTTTCTACCAACCCTAAACTGTTTTTTAATAATGAAAAAAAAAAGAAAAGGAGGAATATAATGGTCAACAAAAAAGTGCATGCCCTCCCATCCTCCCTGCCCTATGAGCACTTGGGGAATCCCCTATTTACATTATGAAAAGTGTTTTCAGTATATATTAAAAAGTTAGGTTTATGTTCAGCCTGGTCTCTTCTAAAAGAAAAAAAATTCTGACCAACCTGCCAACTCTTTTTGTGTGTGGCCATGTTACCATAAACACAGCCATTTTTCTTTTGGCCCTGTATGAGTTGGGCAGAATAGAAGGCCTCATCCTCAGGTTGCAAATACACCTCCAGGCTGGAATCTTTTTTACTGGATCGAGTCCCCATGGAAGGGTGATGTTAAAGGCCTCTGCATATAGACATACAATGTGTTTCTGTGTTATGCACTTGGTCTGTTAATTATTTGAACTGCCTATGTGATCTCTCTCTCTCTCTCTCTCTCTCTCTCTCTCTCTCTCTCTCTCTCTCTCTCTCTCTCTCTCTCTCTCTCTCTCTCTCTCTCTCTCTCTCTCTCTCTCTCTCTATGTGTTTGTGTCTGTGTGTGTGTGTGTGTATATGTGTGTGTGTGTGTGTGTGTGTGTGTGTGTGTGTGTGTGTGTGTGTGTGTGTGTGTGTGTGTGTGTGTGTGTGCAAGGTATTTCATTGCATTGTGTTGCATTTTATTTTAAAGTGATAGTAATAACATAAGACCAAAAAGATTATAACAACATTTCAGGTAGCATGCCAACAACCAAAAAGAATAAAAGTAGATTGGTAGGAACTCATTTAACTTTTTAATTAATTTTTTTTTTTTGTTCGAAGAAAAGTTGCTGTTTTATAGGCAAGTAAAAACAATGTTTTGTATACGAGGAAAATGCCGTTTTGTACACATACAATTCAGTTTATTAACAATTCAAGTGAAGAATTTACACATTTCAGGTAAGCATTATTTGTGTGTTTATGTCGTTGTTGTTTTGTTGTTGTTTTTTCAGCAGCCCCCAAAAATTCAGATGTAAGGGTTAACAGCAAATTTAGGATCAGTCTTGTGACTGGAAACAATTTTTCTTTTTTTGGCCTAAGGTGGCTGTCACTAGACAGATGAATGGAAACCTTTGATCCTGGAGCTTTGGGGACCTTTCTCCACTGATTCAACCACAGGCAGCCCTTAGCAGCATAGAATGCCACTGGGGGCATTTAATATTGATGGGATTCTCTCTCTTATAAGAAAATGCATGTATTTCATTGTATGTATCATTGTATGTCATATAATATTGTATAGCATTTATTACATTGAAACCCTTGACTATTCATCATGTTGCAGGTGATATCTGGGAGCCTTAATGACCACTTTCCCCTGGTAGTGTGGCAGACAGGCTCAGGCACTCAGACCAACATGAATGTCAACGAGGTCATCAGCAACCGCGCCATTGAGATGCTTGGAGGCATGCTGGGCTCCAAGTCTCCAGTCCATCCTAATGACCACGTCAACATGAGCCAGGTGTGTAGCAAGGGACACGCAGACTGATGGACAGGCTGACCTGGGGACAGATGGAATACAGATTGAAGGGTGGATGGGTGGACAAAGGGCTATCAGTTGGCAGTCTTCCAGCATAGAGGTTAAAGGACTTATAAGAAATATTAGGAGGGAAGGAGAAATGGTGAGTGGACAGATGTACAGATCTAAAGATTGACAGATCCATGGACAGACACAGATTAACACAACTGACAATGATGCATTGAAAGACAGCAGTGGATAAGGTTGCGCTTATGCACACACACTCAGTAAGCGCACATGCACACACACACACACACACACACACACACACACACAAACAACACATCTGCATGCATGCATGCATTCACACACATAAATGTGCACAAACATATGCACACACAAACATGCACATGCCGATGGATAGGCATGTAAACATGCCCAACTACACTCCTACTAACACCAGCATGCAGACAAAAAAATACAGTAATATAATGAATACACCTGTTAGATTTATTGATAAAATTGGCTTACAAACGTAACATTTGTATTTTAGTCTTTGTGTACAGTTGTACCAATGATTGGAACTGCAGTAAAAATGATTATTTCGTATTGGCACTGCTATAAATAGCTGCCTGACTTGGCTGAAGCAGTGAGCCACCTGTCTGCAAGCAGCTCCTCTATTGTGTGTTACTGTGACCCAAGGATCAGCAAGCTCGATCTGCAGTTGTACGTGGCTAATGGGTGCTGTGTTCAAAGCTGTGCACTTCCCAGAGTTGTATCCTTGAGCATCTTGTTTCTCGCAGTGTTTCTCCCCACCCAGAGGAAACACCAGGTACTTGTGATGACAGGGATGGAGCACAGTGTATTGAGCCAGCACTGGGTTGGGAAACTTCCCAGTGAGTGGAGTCGGCGCTGGAGCCTGACTCTACGTGTCTTATCTGTCACTGTGTGTGTCACCAGGTTCCAGTGAAGGATCGATCCAGCGGCCCAACGATCATGGATAGAGTGTAAAGCTGTCTGAGACCCAGATGTGGGTGAGGAGTTGCTGCATGAAACTCTGCCTTCTCTCTTCCAGAGTTCCAATGACACCTTCCCCACTGCCATGCACATTGCTGTGGCTCTGGAGGTTAACCGCAGCCTGCTGCCCAGCATGGCAGGACTCAAAGACGCCCTGCAGGCTAAGGCCAATGCCTTCCATGGCATCATAAAAATTGGCAGAACTCACTTGCAAGTGAGCACTTTTGTTGCTTTTGTCACTTAGACTGGTCAAGACACTGCCAGTGGGCGGCATGGTGCGCCATAGTTGTATAACAACTGGCAGTTGAAATTTTTAATTGGTATTGTAGCTGCTGCTGAAAAACTTGTGGGGAGTTATAGATGTGCTTTGCACAGCATGAAAAAAAGGTTTCTGTCATGTGCTCACCTGATTCAAATGGGAAGAAGTATTGCATTTGCATGCTGTGTACTTAGAAGCTTGCATGAGAATAAATGGAGCATTTTCTATTCAAATATGGTGAGGTTCTCTTGCTGTTTCTAATGTGCCATGGATGGAACAATTGATTTCCCAGACAATCGTAGGCAAAACTTGTGTGCGCACACTCACACACATGGATACACGCACGCACACACACACGCACACACACACACACACACACACACACACACACACTCATAGAGATAGATAGACCAGTCGACCGACTGGCTGCTCAACTGACTAACAAATCAACCGACTGACTGATTAACCAGCCGACTGATTAACCAGTCGACTGATTAACCAGCTGATCAAAATATCTCACACACATGCACACACATACACGCACACACACACACACACACACACACACACACTCATAGAGATAGATAGACCAGTCGACCGACTGGCTGCTCAACTGACTAAGAAATCAACCGACTGACTGATTAACCAGCCGACTGATTAACCAGTCGACTGATTAACCAGCTGATCAAAATATCTCACATCATTTCTGTAAATATACAGGGTGCTAATCCTCACTGACTTTGGAGGGGTGCAGCTCTCCCTACACAGACGTCTGGCATTGCTGTTTGCATGTTAACCCTTGAAACCACTCCTTCAGGATGCTGTGCCTTTGAGGTTGGGCCAGGAGTTTGGGGCCTACGTACAGCAGTTGGAGTACGGCATTGAGAGGGTTAAAGCAACCATGCCCAGGGTCTTGGAGCTGGCAGCAGGTACATTGGAGTTGCTCCCCCTGTTTTTGTTGCTCTCGAGACTTTAAGTTGAATACATGTGGTTTGTTTCAATAATGCAGTTATGAAGGCCACTATCTAGTTGTGTTAAGTGATGATGACAATAAAGAAGGAAAAGAAAAAATAATGTGTAATCTATTAAGTATTATTCGTTTGTGTCATATGACAGTGATGTTGAAGAAAAGGAAGAAAAAGTATGATGATGCATCGTGATGGTAGTTTCAGTGGACCTTTGGTAATCCTGGTAGTGCTAAATTGTGGCGATTATCATGACAGATTTTAGAATAGATAATGATACAGCTGTAATTCCACATTTTTAGTTGATCGTATGAAGTATTTAACAGACATTTGACTTTCTGTAAATAAAGTTTCTGTGTTGCACAGTATAATTTTTTTCTCTCCAGAATTTGTGATGTCCAATTTCTGAAACACTGTCTTTCTAGTGATGTCGGATCATCATCCGAATAAGATCTTGCATGTTCTGTTTTAGGGTATAGTTTTTCTTCACTTGCTAATGATGTGTTCATATCTGCTTTATACAGCAAGTATAACAAATTATGTGTCCTACCTACGTGCAAGGCAGTTTAATCTCTTTAAATTTTTTCTTAACAAATAAAAGCAGAAGCACATGATTGATGATGATGATGATGATGATGATGATGATGATGATGATGATGATGATGATGATGATGATGATGATGTTGCTGATGCTGATGATGACAGAACAAATGCATGACCATCATCATGAACAATGATTATCACTAGTTTGTCATTGTGGATTCATGGAAAAGCTGGAAATTGGTCAGTTTTTGACACAAGTAAATTTTTATTGAGAACTTATTATTGCGTTAACATGAACACACTGGTAGCTGCAGAATGTTGAAACAGTGCTGGGAGAGACTGAAGGTTGTCAGGTGTCTCAAGAAGAGTAGAGGTAGCACGCTCACACTTGGTGGCACATTTAACTGTCACATTCCTCCAGTGTTTTGAGGCTGTATCACAGCTGCCTGACAGGTGGTAACAAGTATGCAGAAGACTGTAGAGGCTGAGTAATGTGTTGTGAAGATTTTGAAACCCCATGTCTGTGCTCATTGTATTGTGGAAGGTGCTAATATCACCATGATCAGGGCTTTTGTTAGAGAACATAGATGTATAGCAAATTGAAGAATTAGCATACTTTGTGAAAGTATTCTGCTAAATACTTTCTGTTTAGTCTGCCATCTCTACATCACTACAATACTGAACTTTAGGGCTTGCTCATATTTCTCCTCCAAGGTAAAGACAAAAAATATAATAAAATAAGACAAAATAAAATTAGTTATGGTAACATTGCAAAAAAAGACAAAGAGTCTGTAGGTTGATGTGAACTTAAAAAATATATATATTTTTAGAAGAGGCCAGATTGAACATTAATCAACATTTCTCTTTCATTTTGAATACTTTTTCCACCTGAATAGTGTAATCCCCAGGTGCTCATATGGCAGGGAAGATGGGACAGCATGCAGTTTGTTTGCCATCAATTTCTCTTTTCTTTTCCTTTATCTTCTTCTTCTTTTCTTTTTTGCATGATTAAAACAAAAAATTATTTAATCTAGGAGACAGGTAGCATAATTTTTAGATGTATCCTCATCTGGGGGAAAAAAAGAGATTTGCTGGCAAGTTAGATGTGAATTGTGCAGTTGGCTGTAATGTTAATGAAAGACCACTTTCCTCATGAAAGTCACTGGAGACATTTTGCTCAATCTGAAATTTACTCATGCCTTGTGACTTGGCTGTATCTTCATTACTTGTTTGTTTGTTTGTTTGTTTCCAGGAGGAACAGCCGTGGGGACAGGCCTGAACACCAGAGAAGGTTTCGATCAAAAGGTGGCTGGCAAAGTCAGCAAACTGACAGGTTAGAATGGACAGACAGATTGACAGATTGTCTGGTTTATTGACTGATGGGTTAAAGAACCTTGGACTAGATGGTTTGGCAGACTGAGGGAAGGGAGCATGGATGGAAATGTGATTTCTACTGTCCAGAGCAGGCCAGGAAAGCCCAGCAGCCAGGGGTTTCAGCTGATGAGGCGGCATTGAGCAGCTGCAGCTGCATGTTACAGTTTTTCTTGACCAACAAGTCTCTGTCACCTAACCCGCTTTGAAAAGTGCATTTCAGAAGCTGTAAATGCATGGGCGCTATAGGCTGATGAAGCATCTGGTTCTCCTCATGTCAGGGCTGGAGTTCAAGCCTGCCAAGAACAAGTTTGAGGCCCTGGCTGCCCATGATGCAATGGTGGAGCTGCATGGAGCCCTCAACACAGTGGCCTGCAGTCTGATGAAGATCGCCAATGACATCCGCCTGGCAGGATCCGGACCTCGCTGCGGTCTGGGGGAACTCAGTCTGCCTGAGAATGAGCCGGGAAGCTCCATCATGCCTGGTAGGTTGGCAATGGCCACCCTGGAGAGGTGGGGGTTGCAGGGAGAACTGATGAACAGGAGTTGAAGAAGATTGGAAAGGGATGGGTGGGTGAAAAGGAGTAGATGGATGGAAGTCAGGGTTGGGGAATGGTTTGACGTTATGGCTTCTATCCAAGATCATCCTGCAAAGGGCATTGAGGGGCACACGATGCAAAGACAAAGGGTAGCCCTGCATGATGACATCAAGAGATGGACCAGCCTCAACAATGCCATCTTGCTATGCATCACAGAAGACCACCAATGGTACAATTCTCTGAGCCATTTCTGCTTTGCATCCGGAAAGGTTGAGAAGCAAAGGACCAAATTGGAAGTGTCAGCAGAGAGAGAATTTGGGTATGATGATTTGCGTGACAAAGGAAACCTCAGATGATCAAGGGATACGACCCGGGGGAAAGTGTATAAAGCGGACCAACCAAACCCGAGAGGGAGTTGACTCGCCGATGAACCTTCTCTTTCCCAAGACCGTGACAAGGATTGGATTATGGAATGTGAGAACACTCTACAAGACAGGGAAGTCAGCGCAAGTGGCGCGAGAAGCGGAGAAGTACGGGATAGACATTCTGGGACTTAGCGAGGTTCGATGGACATCATCCGGACAAGTCACCTTGGCCAGCATTCCACGCCACACCTTGGACTGGAACCCCCAGGGTAAACAGAAGCGTGGTAGACCAGCACTGACCTGGAAAAGAACCCTACAAGCAGAGCTGAGGACAGTCCGGATGACCTGGGGAGAGGCAAAGAGGGCAGCCCAAGACAGAAAGAGGTGGAGACTTGCAGTGAAGGCCCTATGCTCCGACCGGAGCGAAGAGGACTAAGTCAAGTCAAAGATTTGGGTGAAGATGCATGTATTTTTATAGATGGAGGGGTTGCATGGAACGTAGTGTATGGCTGAGCAGCAGGGCATGGGGGATCTGGGTCCATTGGAGAAATGCTGACTGTTTGGCAACTTGATTAATGATGAAGATGAGTTGCAAAGGATGGTGGACGGTTGTAGGTGTGATCTGGAGCAGATGTAGACACACAAAAAAGAGGGACATGGGGATATCTGTGCATGTGTGTGTGAGTGTGTGTTGTGTATGTGTGCCTCTGTGCATATATATGTGCAAACATGTACCCATCAATGGATGGTGCATAAGAAATTTTTTACAAGTGCCAACCAGTACACTTGACACATTTTGTGTGTTCCATCTTTTTTTTCTTAATGCTAATAGGAGCACCTTTTTGAAGAAAAGGATAGAAAAAAATCCATGTACTTTTACATTCCAGTACTTGCACAGACACTTTGCCAATCCATCACAGCCACTCCTCACACTACGTTTGCCTCTCTTTCAGGCAAAATCAATCCGACACAGTGCGAGGCGATTACCATGGTCGCCGCTCAGGTGATGGGAAACCAAACAGCTGTCACCATCGGAGCTAGCAATGGCCACTTTCAGCTCAATGTCTTCAAACCCATGATTGTCCGCAATGTCCTGCAGTCCATACGGCTCCTTGCGGACTCGTGTGTGTCCTTTACTAAGAACTGTGTGGTGGGAATTGAGCCAAACAGAAGTCGCATTGAGCAGCTGCTGAAGGAGTCTCTCATGCTGGTGACCGCCCTGAATCCCCATATTGGCTATGACAAAGCAGCTGCCATTGCCAAGCATGCCCATAGAGAAGGACTCACTCTGAAAGAGGCAGCTGTCGCCATGAGCCTGGTCACTCCAGAACAGTTTGACAAGTGGGTCCGCCCCGAGGACATGCTTGCCCCCAAGCCCTAGGGAGGCAGTGTCCAGGCCCACATGTCCCCTGGTTCTCTCTGGTGGTTTGTTGGTGACCTTGTCTCAGAGTGTGCAGTTGGTGTCGGGATTTCATTGTATGAAGAGAGCTTGACATTTATCTACTTTAGGAAGAGTTGTGTTGTTGACAAGGTGTTGCTGTGAAAGATTTATAGGTTCATTTGTTTTCAGAGAAGGATAGGAAGCCTAATATTATAGGTGACTGTTGAACAGAATGGGTTTGAGACTTGTTGTGTTGATTTTATTGTTGTTAATTCAGTGAAAAGTTCAAGAAATTAGCTTTGGGGCTGAATTATGATGATAAGATTGATGCTTTTGCCTTAAAGCTATCTTGAATATATCCAACTGATTTTTGAGAGAGTGTTCTTTTAAGACAATCAAGTTGCTGTGGTTGAAATGATGACAAATTAGGTATTTGTCAAAGTTGAGGTTCTAGTGGATTGGTCTCTTGCTTGAACTGTGGGAAAAGTCTTTGAGACTGAGAACTGTTCTCAGCAACATGTCAAAAGTGTGAGTGACAAATCTCTTGCATAATCGAGTGGCCTTACGACTGTCACTAGCTCCAAAGTCTCGAAGTAGCAAAAAAGTCACTCATCCATTCAACAAAGCTCTGGAGCTTGAGTCACAGAAAGTCCTTAGTGAGTGTACCATTTCAGAATTTGGGGACAACAGTATGCAAGAGATCTCAAGAAGAGGAGATGAATCACCAACATAGATTTCTTGCTGCAATTTCATCATTGATCTCCGTATTGAATGACTGTTAGTGGTATTATATTAATTGATTCATAGGCTTAGTCTGATAATCACATGATAAGTGTGTGTTCATCACTGAATAACTTGCATCAACATTGTATGTCATGAGAAAAAAGGGGAGAAAAAAATAAAAGAAGAAAATGTTTTAATGCCATATATCCAAGAACCTATTTTTTCCATCTCAAAATAAGCAATAGTGCACATGCTTTAGTGTTGTGAGTGCTTCTGCATGTTTCATCATGAATATTTAGCAATAACAGCTTTGACTTACCACAACTTAGGTAAGAGCTAACTAATAAGTGAATACCTTGGCTAATGCATTGGAGGAACATGAATGCTGTAGAACCAGTGTGATTCCATAGGATAGATGTTTGTTGTGGAAAAACCAATTGCTTGCAAGATGTGAAATTGCTCTCTGCTCTCAGAAAACTTTTATGATTAAAATGAACATATAAACACATATGCAGAGGTGAGTGGTTTGAACACCCCTGCATAAGTTACATTTGATGGAGTATTGTTCAGGGAGAATGGGTCTCGGGGAGTTGTCAGTGGAGTATTGTTCAGGGAGAATGGGTCTTGGGGAGTTGTCAGTGGAGTATTGTTCAGGGAGAATGGGTCTCGGGGAGTTGTCAGTGCAGGTGAGAAAGATTAGGAATCTTGAATGGCCTCAAGACATTTTGTTTGCTGTGAGGGGGTGACAAGTGTCTTTTACCGACCGTGTGAACTGAAATGGACCCATGAGGAACTTTGTTAACTGTCTGATGAAAGAACCAGAGTGACTTCGTTGAGGTTTTGTCGGCAGTGAATATCCTGTTGATGTGATGTAAAAATATAATCCATCACCCTTTTGTGACCACTTTTTGGGATGTACAACTATTAGAAGCCTTTTTTGTGCAGTCACACTGGCAGCTACCCTGATATCAATCTGCAAGTTCACATTCCAAAGTTAGGGTGATAAAATAAAATGCCCAGTGATGACTCAACTCTTGGCTTCTTGATCTCTTGCTCTAAAGCTTTCTTTGGTATTTTGAGGCAGTAGAATGAAAATGTATTTTAGGGACTTGAATGTCTTAAATAAGCATCGTTGTCATATGCACTATTAAGTACAAGCTTTATTTATCATGCAATGGAAAGCAAAGGTGATTTTATCTGCCTAGGGCAAATCTTGAATCATTGTTAATTTCTGACAGCATTAAATTACTTTTTGGGAAAAAATTCTGTAAAGTAGATAGCCTTTAAAAACTGCTCGTGAAATGTTTATGAAATGGCTGATTAGTTACCATAGTTCCATTCCTATTCATTCCGTCAAATAGTCTACCAAATGATGACCAACTGCTTGTCTACATTGCAAGGTTTACTCATGTTATTTCAAAACCTTATGCCTACTCACAATTTGAAGAAAAAAAAAGAAACTTTCTGTGTGTTTATGTACTGAACTTACACTTGCCTCTCAAGTTTATCTTATATGAGTGATATCTAAAGAGAAAGAAAAGAAGACCAGACATCTAGTAGCAAAGCCAGGACTTAACTTAGTCTGTCTAAATGGCCCAATGGAAACCCAGTGCTTGTCTTCCACTTGTGAAATGAGAGCCAGACATTGTGGTACTTTTTTTTAATGATTTTTTAAAATACACATATTTGTATGTGCTGTAAGAATATTCAAGTACTTGGACAATTATTTGATAAGAGCTTTTTCAGCTATGGATTTTTTTTCCCAAATAAAATCCCACTTGATGGTTTCCAGTGTTTTGTCCAAATGTGTGTGCCTTTTCAAAAATTATTTTTGTGAACCCTATTTTAAATTGGAAAGTTCTGCCTTATTGTATGTGGCACTGCTCTGACATTTAACCACCGGCAATAATGTTGACCAGGTTTTTCTTTTCCTTGATGATGGTTGTATCAAACCATTATCCTGGTGATAGAAACATTAAATTGCTAAACTGTTGACACATTGGCTTTTCTATTATGTTTGTGTGTTATTGTATGAATGAACTACTTACATTCAATACATATGTATATGACCAGTCATCATCATTTCAATGGACTTCATGGCACTGAAGCACCACCACCATCATCATCATCATCATCATCATCATCATCATCATCATCATCATCATCATCATTTTCATAATCATCATCATTAACTTTATTTCCACCTTCATTCACAGTACTTGTACATGTATTAGGTGAACAGCCTTCCCCTCTGTGCGACTGTGTGAGTGTTGGTTCAACGTCTATGACGTGCCAAAAAAGAAAAAAATCGTTTTAAAAAGGAGCTTCCTCAACACTATGCTTACTATTGAAATGTACTTCATTTCCAGCGTTTGCATTGATTACATACAGATGTATAATGCTTACACTTGCCAGCCAAAACAATGGTTTTTTATTTCCTGATGCACCCCGAGTGTACTATCTGGAGCACAATCAAGCTACTTGGCAAGCAAGTAAAATATCCTGGGTACCCAATGTAATCAAGGAAGACAAGCCTTTCCTATGGGATGAAGCAATGTTCATCCATTTACAAATGCATGAATATTAAATAGATCACCATTTATAAGAGGGAAGATAGTCTATACATCCACACACCAGAAAGCGCTTTTAAGTAGGGTGTTCAGTTCAGGCACTGCGGTCCAATCCATATGGAGTAGAGATGTAATCCTCACAGTAAATCCAATGAAAGGGGACAAAATGGAGCCCCATTTGCTTAAAAAAGGTGAGGAACTCGAAAATGTGTGGATCTGAATATAAAGTCGACCAGTTCTCATAACTCTGATACAGTTGTATTAGCAAGCTGGCTCACACCTCAGGGTTTGCATATGTACAACATGCCAATCGTCTTATCCTATTGTAGACTGCGGATGGCCTGAGGTTATAGGCTTATACACAGAGAGAGAGAGTGAGAGAGAGAGAGAGAGATGGAGAAGTAAGTTTCTTAAAAAAAGGCAAATGTGGATGCATGTGCATGGGCTTTCATATTTATTCACATTCATTGTCATATCTTGAGGAAAAGTATTGTCCCAAATGAAACTCAAGCATAAAAGGGTTATGACTACTTGCCACAGAATCAGTTCAGGAAGCAGTGACTGGAACCTTTAAGAGGACAGCAACTGAGCAAGAGAAATATAGAAAATCTGTTGCAGAAAGCCTAACGTCGCAGAAAACCTGATGTTGTTGCAGAAAGCCTGATGGTTCAAAAAGCCGGATGTTGTTGCAGAAAGCCTGATGCTGTCACAGAAAGCCTGATGTTGGTTCAGAAAGTCTGATGTTGCAGAGAGCCTAATGTTGGTTTCGAAAGCCTGATGTTGTTGAAGAAAGCCTGATATTGCAGAAAACCTGATATTGGTTCAGAGAGCCTGATGCTGCAGAAAGCCTGATGTTGCCGAAATCCTGATGTTAGTTCAGAAAGCCTGATGTTGGTAAGAAAGCCTGATGTTGGTTCAGTACGCCTGATGTTGCATAAAGCCTGATGTTGTTTCAGAAAGCCTGATGTTGTTGCATATAGTCTGATGTTGCAGAGAGCCTGATGCTGCAGAAAGCCTGATGTTGCAGAATGCCTGATGTTAGTTCAGAAAGCCTGATGTTGGTAAGAAAGCCTGATGTTGGTTCAGAAAGCCTGATGTCGTTGCAGAAAGCCTGATGTTGCAGAGAGCCTGATGTTGGTTCAGAAAGCCTCATGCTGCAGAAAGCCTAATGTTGCAGAAAGCCTTATGTTAGTTCAGAAAGCCTGATGTTAGTTCAGAAAGCCTGATGTTGTTTCAGAAAGCCTGGTGTTGTTTCAGAAAGCCTGATGTTGTTTCAGAAAGCCTGATGTTGTTTCAGAAAGCCTGATGTTGTTTCAAAAAGCCTGATGTTGTTTCAGAAAGCCTGATGTTGTTTCAGAAAGCCTGATGTTGTTTCAGAAAGCCTGATGTTGTTTCAGAAAGCCTGATGTTGTTTCAGAAAGCCTGATGTTGTTGCAGAAAGCCTGATGTTGTTGCAGAAAGCCTGATGTTGTTTCAGAAAGCCTGATATTGTTTCAGAAAGCCTGATGTTGTTTCAGAAAGCCTGATGTTGTTTCAGAAAGCCTGATGTTGTTTCAGAAAGCCTGATGTTGTTGCAGAAAGCCTGATGTTGTTTCAGAAAGCCTGATGTTGTTTCAGAAAGCCTGATGTTGTTGGCAGGTAAGGGTGGATCCTCATATGATCCCTTCAAAGTTCCCAGTCTTTCAAACAAGTTTTATTTTACTCCTTGATGAACATATTTCTCTCACATTGAAAATCTTTCCTGTGAGGCTCAGATAATGGGCTTGAAAAAGGTTAAATACTAGAATAGCTCAGAATCTAGTAAAAACAAGCAGCCCCTTAACCCCAATTTCATTCCAACATTACTTTGACATCTTATCTACAGCACAGCTACACTCTAAATCTCGTGCAAGTGAGAGGAGGGGGGGAAAAATCTGAGTTGTCTCCCCCTTGACCACAATCCATGCTGGCAGGGATGCATCCATGCCCACACCCACCCGTTTCCGATTTAAAGAGTTACGTCCCCTATAACATTGAAAATGGCAGTCGATAAGATTCTACATCTTTTGAGCTGCATCTTCTACGCATTAATATGCGTGATCAGTCTCTTCATCATCGGCCCAATCGGTTCGTCAATGGTGAGTTTTGTCTGGGTATTCATTATTTCGAGCAGATACCATGTATTCACGCTGAAATAGTCAAATACTTTTGATGAACGGTTTGCTTCCTCGTGCTTCAGTTCATCTTCATGATGGCATACCCGTAGAACTAGAAGCGGAACCAACGCTCGCATGGATGATCGTGCAATCTCTTCCGTGTTCGTAGGAGTAGTCTAGGATAGTATTTTATTCACGCTGCGAGAGTCGTACCCACACAGCCCCTCCGTGACCTGCCTCTGCTGCGAATATTTGGCTCGGAATCTTGAATATTACGGACTAACGCTAATGAAATTATTTATGAAACTAAAGGAGTGGCCCTGTTTTTGTTTCGTCCGCACATTTGATCTCGCCTACCTTAAAGTATAGCTGGTCGGAGCATTTACCTGAACGACGAGGTCGTTTGGAAATGTTTGTCTCACGCAATACATAATTCCGAGTGAAAATATTTCGTCTCAGGAATTCAATTAGTTATATTTACAGGTCTCTCTGTTAACATTGAATTGTACAATAGTAGTAGTAGTAGTAGTAGTTGAGAGGCTAGATATAGGCCGTGAAGCCTTTTGAACGCCCCATCGCAATGTGTTCTTCTTCTTCTTCTTAGGTAGCCAACACCAACATACTGGTGAAACTGCTACACTTTTTTGCATGCTGGGTATTTTATCTGTGGCCGGCACTCACCCGTCGAGGACATGAGTGTCAGGATCTTTATAGTGCGCGATTTTTGATGTTTTTGTGAATGCGTATCACACACTAGGCCTCGGTTTATGAAGGTCTCATCCGAAGGACCTGGGGAGAAGCCCTGAGGAGGGCTGTTTTTGGCAGCCCTGAAGAGGGCCATTTGGTACCCGGTTTTACTCCTCGGGTGGGGAGAAGCAAATGCGAGTTAAGCACCTTGCTCAAGGATGCAACACTGTGGACCGCGCAGCTTCGAACGCCGTACCCACCAGTCGCAAGCGACCGTAAGTCCAGCGCACTAACCACTCGGCCACTGCGCCTCGTGAATTGTGAATTGTTTCATTCACTTACAGGCATAGTGCAGTAACTCATCCATTTATATGTTGGTTCGTAAATTGCCTGCTCTTTTTGTGACATCTGTTCTGTTGTCTTTAGTTTATCCCCCAGTCTTGTACCAAAATGTTTTATGATATAGATGTTGAAACTTGTGTCCTGAGTCTGTAGTGGTCACCGAAGTGAGCATGTCTTCGTGAGGATAATGTGACCAGCCTTAACAAAATGAGCCACTCATTGATAACGCATGTAAGAGACATTCATCGAAAGTACAATTGTTCCGAAAGATTTATGAGAGAGATGATTCCGGGGGGTGGGGGTGGGGGCAGTGGACTAGGCAGTGCAATCATCTTCTGTGGAAATGGACAGGCATGAAACTTCAGAGACTAAAGTCCAAAGCCCACAGCAATTGCAGACAGGGCATGGAACTCCAGTCGTCAGGGCAGGCATAGGGGAAAAGGCAGCTCTGTGCCTTCACTCTCAAGGTATTGACAGTGGTCTGTATCAGCTCTCTCCACACTCACACACACACTTTTCAATCTGTGAAATTTTCAGCTCCCGTGTCTAGGGGTTTTGCTAGTGGAAGGGGGCAATAATTAATTCACTCTCTTTCAATCCACACTTATAACACAACCTCAATTTTTATTCAAGGTGATTGAATTTAATAAAACTCAATAATGGCAGAATCACAGTCAATGTAAATAATAAGAATTTTAAAAATCTATTTTGTCAGTCTACTCTCTGTGACTGAAAGGCAGCTGTATATTCCACTGACCAGAAACGAAAAATTGACTCAAAGTTATTCACAAGTTCCAGCAGATGAGAGAACCGCTCCCCAACATCCATCGACGAAAACTTATGCCCCAAAACGATATCCACTCAGGAATGGGCATTCACAAGCACACTCTCTCTCAAGGCTCTCCCTCGAGATGAGAGGATAAAAGGCCATACATGATGGGCTCACACACTTGCCCGCACAAACACAAAATGTCCAACTGCATACACAATGAACTCTTCAGGTGACAAACTTGAATCAGTCTTGGTGAGGCGGGAATTCTTCAAATCGGGAAACGGTAGTCTTCTCTGGCACGTCTTTCAGAGAGAAAGGGAGAGATTGGAAAACTTTTCTTAACGTGTTGTCCCATCAACACGGAGCTGCTCAAAAACATGTCTGCTCTCGTTGATATCCTTCGAGTCAACTGCCTTAAACATTTTCACCATCCCAGACGGAAGAGTCACTCAGCACTTGCACCACCAACCTCAACCAATCAAATCACAATTGCATCATCTCCAATTCAGTGTACAACCGGTTCAAGCGGGTCTCAAATTACAAAGATCAGGCATGTTCCCGCCAAAACCCCAACACAGCCAATGCCTCAAACAATATAGAAAAATTAATAATGGTTGAACTGTAACAGTCTGCCTCAAACAAAAAATTGAAAAAAGCCTTGAGTATAATAAACTTAAAAGTTCAATTTGCATAATATTCTAAATTTAAACAATATTTAACAAATAATCAACATTCTATCTGTAAAACTTGGAAGTAGACAGAATTTTCCTCCCCACCTCCTTCTTTCATATTGAAATATGGTGATACTTCATTCTACTCCCCTCCCCTCCCCTCCTCTCCCCTCCCCTCCCCTCCCCTCCCCTCCCCTCCCCTCCCCTCCCCTCCCCTCCCCTCCCCTCCCCTCCCCTCCCCTCCCCTCCCCTCCCCTCCCCTCCCCTCCCCTCCCCTCTCCTCTCTTCTCCTCGTTTATCTCAGGTGTACTGTTGTGCATATATATAACAAAAACTGCATTGATGGTGATGTCTTTTTGGACATGGAGATGCAAACTGTTCAGCAAGATGCATGTGAAACACACCCATTCAAACTTTCTAGCTGTGGTAACCTGAAGAATGTGTTGCCTGTGTGTCCGGCTGCTGCTTGTGATGGTGCTAATAATGTTGATCATGATCAAGCAAGTGGAATCAGCTGTGGTCTCAGAAGAAGACAGTGTAGCAGACGAGAGGGACAGTAAAGAAGTGACACAGTAAGGAGATATTCAGCAAACTTGCAATGAGCTAAGCCAGACAATTCAGACCTGTATGTGTGAAGAACTTGAAAGTGCCACCAGCTCAATGAAGAACATGCCTGATGTATCTAACTTTCTGTCAAGCAGACCCCCAGCAGCAGCATCTACTACTAGCACAAAATCTGATACATGCAATGTGTGCAAAGCAAGGGAGGACCAAACTGCTTCTCCAACTTTTGAACAGGCTCAGTGAACAGTCACATTAGAGAAGAATGAATGGAAAACTGAGCAATGACCCCCGAAGAGAGTCTTAAGTATAGCAAGACGATGGACTCTCCCAGCACTGTTCTTGCCAGACTTTGCTTTGAGATCCACAAGACTAGTAGTCAAGATTGACATTCAGAGTGCAATCATTCAAAGCAAGAAGTATAACTGGAGCCACTGGATGCCCCCCTCATATATTGGAGTCCCCGTTGATGGGTTTTGGGGCCTGCTGCAGTAGTTCAGCTTGGGGGGGGGGGGGGGGGGGGGCACCAACAGAGAGACAACTCATTTTGACGTGTAGCATCTTTCCTTTACCATTGTCTTCCAGCTCCTGAGCCTCTAATGTTTCTTTCTGCTCCTTTCTCTCTGCTTCTTATTTTACTCTTCTACTACACAGCTTCTCATGATTCTTTTTTTGTTTTTTCTCCTTCTTTCAACTTCTGCTTTGCTTTCCATGTGTCCTTGCCTTGCCGCTCTCCCTCTTAGCCTTAAGGTTCTACACTCATGTGGCTCCTGATCATATCAATACAAGCATTGTCACTTCATGACTATGTTCCAGTAAATCAATTAGCACTGTTTCCTGCTCTTCCTTCTATTCTTCACCTCTCCTCCTTCAGTTTCTCTTTATATTATTAGTCTCTTCCTGTCCTGCTCCTGTTTTTTGTTTTTCTTTTGGTCCCCCTGTCTTTGCTACTCTACACTGTACTCAGTCAAGAACCAGAAGTGGGAATAGTTGGCTGCACCTAGACATTGGAATACTCTTCCATTTCAACTTAGACAGGCTCCATCAGACCATCTGTTTCCACTATCACACATGTTTTCTCAGTGGCATAGATCCAGCCTTGTATGACTCACATACATACATACACACGCACATGCACACGCACACCCACATGCTTTTACTCCTACTCTTGCTTATCATGTTGTCAATTGCACTATTTTCATTTCACAGCTGTGTAGTTTTTTCTAAGTGCATACACAATGGCCAAAGCTTTCTGTATCCCAAGACCATAACTTCCTCTTGACTAGGAGGTCAAACTCACAGGCATAATCCCTGGATGAAGTCCTGGGCCCATATCCAGAACGGCGAGTTATTTTAACCCCAATTTATCTCTAAACTCAGATGATTCCAACTGTCTGTTCCGCTCTCCCTTGGCTGGAAACCAGTATAGCAAAGCGCAACCTAGGATCCTCTGACGAGCGTACCTTATCTAACCGATCAAGATAACCCGGGGTTAGGGGATAAATCGAATGTTAAAAAGACAAATTGCCTTTCTGGATACGGGCCCTGCACATTTTTCTATCTCCTTAACTAGCTTCAGGGTGTTGATGTTATATGTAGGAACATTCACAACTCTGTCATTTCTCTGCAGACAAAGCACAAGGGCGAGTGCTTGTTGTATGCCAAGACCTCTGCTGGCTATGGTCTCAATTCCACCTGCAACTTCTGCATTGCCATGGCGGTCATGTTCTGCATGATGTATGGACTGGCACTAGCCGTGGTGAACGTGCTAGTCTTGCTTGGAAAGATGGTGTAAGTAGTCTCCAAGCCTATCCTGCCCTCAAAGAAAAAAGATCATTTCTCTCAGTGTTGAATCTGACTCTATATACACTTCCAAAGTTTCAGTAGGTTAAATACATACATGAATATGTTGAGTTGATTAGTAACTGAGTCAGCCCTCCTGTCTTGAATGATTTGCTATTTCTTTTCACAATGTCAAGAACATAAATGGCTTAGTGGTTAAATAACCTCCTGGACTTTCACCAGGCCAATGCAGGGTTGGTCCCCACCTGAACTTCAAAACTTTATCTTTCTCCTGCAGGATCGCCACTCTGCCTTAGAAACTGGTATGCTTGCACAGTTTGTACACTTGCTTACATCATTTAAAGCTAACCCCTATGATTATGAACATTTTGGAATCTCATACATAGTTTTTTTTCTAAAATTTGATTGCAGGCAACCTTTTGAAGGTAGGAAGTACGTGGTTTTGACCATAGTAGAAGCTGTCATCCTCGTGCTGATTTTCATCACCGCCTGCATCCTCAGCGTGGGCTTCAAGACTCTCTGTGACAGCTTGATGGAAAACTATGATGGAGAGTAAGGATGCTTTTTTCCCCCTTATCATTTAGTTGCATTATTAATTTATTGAAGGAAAAGCAGTTGGAGAATTATTATGGCATTGACAATGAGGTGGAAGAGAAAGAAGGAGAAAGAAACAACAGCCACTATAAAAACAACAGTAACAACAACATGCTTGTTGGTGAATGAACATGTGTGTTTGAAAGCAGCCTAAGTATAGATCAAATGAATATCGAACTATGTGTGTTTGCATGGTGATAACTCCATTTTTTCAGGGGCAGTCTAAATTTGGAAATTGGTCAAGTGTTCCCAATGAGTGACAGAACAAATGCATTTGGGCCCAAAGGTGTAGCTAACAACCCCCTTTTGAATGTTGAATAATAAAGACACTCACTATGACTAGTGACTCATTCACTTAGTCAGTTGTAGGCCAGTGTGTTCACTTCAAGACTGGTATATTTGGAGTGTACTGTAAAGCTGACCAAAGCCCCAAGCTGTTCTCCTCATTGAACCTGTCCATGCAGGTATTTGCCATGAGGGCTTATCTCTGAACATGTAAAACAATTTCCTTCCAAAAGGAAGCGTGCCTCAGGTCCCATGGGAGGATTGCATATGCTGGGTTAGGAGTAGGAGTGCTTCTGGGAAACCAGCCTCAGGCATGGGAAACCGAGGTCTTCATGTCAGTGGCAAAGCTGTGACCCTTCTATGGATACAGGCGAAGAAAGCACCAAGAACAGGAAAACCTGAATCGCTGTGACTGCCACGCAACCAGTTTTTGTCAAATTGAGTGGACACCTATTGGTTTGTCATCACTACTCAAACAAGTGACCACAAAGTGACCACAAAGTGAACCTGAATGTGATTTACCCGGAAATGAAACTTAATGTAAAGTGTTACTGATTGATGCTGATGCTTCTTGTGTTGCAGATGCTCTATAATGCAAATAAAAATCCCCAAGGAGACACACTTGGACACAACTTTCTATACAACACTCACAGTAGCCCAGGTAGGTTGTACTTGCCGCTGGTCAAGTATTTTGTCTCCAGATGTATTATATAGGTCATATGATACTTGCCATGAAGTTATTTTAAGAAAAGAAATCCTGCATTTTTTGCATGTGGATACATGGCATTCAAATGATATTTGTCCATGTGTTTCTGCAGGCACACTTGTATTCATATGACTTTGAATAACAGTTTAATCTAGACATATGGATGCAATTAGATGCTTTAAATTGTTGACTCACATGCAAAGCAAAAGTGAGTCTATGTACTCAGCCGTGTCGTCCGTCCGTCCGTCCGTCCGTCCGGGCGTCCGTCCGGGCGTCCGGGCGTAAAAAACTTAAACGTTGGATTTTTCTCGGAGACTATTAAGTCTATCAACACCAAATGTGGCATGATGGTGTATGATGACAAGGCCTCAAAAAACATACATAGTGACTTGACCTTGCTTCAAGGTCAAGGTCACAGGAGCCATAAATGTGGTCTCAAAAACAGTCATTTTTCACATTTTCCCAATTTTCTCCCACGTTATTGAGAATGGCGACCTTAGCTACAAGTGGTATATAGGTCAAAGCAAGCCCTATCTTTTGATACCAGTTTGGTTGACCTTGCTTCAAGGTCAAGGTCACAGGAGCTCTTCAAAGTTGGATTGTATACATATTTTGAAGTGACCTTGACCCTGAACTATGGAAGATAACTTTTTCAAACTTAATAATTATGTGGGGCACATGTTATACTTTCATCATGAGACACATTTGTTCACATATCATCACGGTCAAGGTCACTTTGACCCTTATGAAATGTGACCAAAATGGGGTAGTGAACCACTAAAAGTGACTATATCTCATGGTAGAAAGTGCCAATAAGCACCATTGTGCTTCCTATGTCTTGAATTAACAGCTTTGTGTTGCATGACCTTGGATGACCTTGACCTTGGGTCAAGGTCACATGTATTTTGGTAGGAAAAATGTGTAAAGCATTTCTTTGTGTATGATGTCATTGCTAGGTTTAGTTGTTTGACCTTGACCTTGAAGGTCACCTGAAGGTCAAGGTCATATAAAGGTCAAGGTCAAGCATGTGAGTCGTATGGGCTTTGCCCTTCTTGTTTTTAGTTTGGACTGATGTAGTTCACTGGCGGTGGTGAGTTAACTGCATGAACACAAAATTATACATGGAAAGATATTCAAGCCATGACTGTTGTAGTTTGATATTCCCATGTTGCAGTGAAATCAGGGAAGGACATTATGTGAAGTTAGCAGTTGTTGGGATGCCATTAAGGTTGAGTCCTTTGAACAGAAGATGATCAGTCAAGTATCCTAATGATCTATGAGTAATCAGCAAAGTTGATTGTGTCTAACCTGGATGAAAAATTGTTTTACAGATAAAAGTACAAAGCCCCAGGTCTTAACTGAAACAGAAAAGGGTTTTCACTCCTTTTGGCTAGTCAGAGATGGTTTTAGTCAGTCTTGTACTCTGCTCCCCTGTTTCAAACCATAGCAGATATAGGATATTTCAATGCTGAGGAAGACTCCTCATCCCCCCCTCCCCCACCCCCCACCCACCCACCCCCCAAAAAAAGAAAAAAGTTATGGTTATAATAATCTGACCAACTCTAATTTTTCCTGCCAACTATAGACTGCACTATACTTCTTTGGGAGATGAAAAAGAGAAAAGGAAGAAATCAGAGGTAAACAACAAACTACACGTTGTCTGGTGTTCCCTATGAACACTATTTTGGTTATTTAAAAAAACACACAACATTTTCAGCTATAGATAAATTTTGATTTACATTACTTTAAAAAAATTCATACATACACACACATGAATGTCTACAACCAGAACCTGGTCTCCCTTATATAAACAAGTCAGGCCTACCCACTGACTCAATTCTCTTAGCAATGTTACCTTAACCACAACTAAACTATTCTCTCCCCCCCCCCCCCCCCCCTTTTTTTAAGAATCAATTAATAATCATTCAAACAACAAGTTACATTAGAAAGATAATGAATGTCACGTTTTCTCATTCTTCTTATCTTCTTAACTCAAAGAGTAATTAGTTTAGTGGCTACTTCATCATGCTCAGCTGCAATTCCGGATTCACAATGCTTTACCATCCTAACTGGAAATTTTCCTTGATGGAAAACAGCTGAAATGGTAAAAACACATGGAGCAAAAGTGGCAAAGTAGTGTTCTTTGTCAAAAAATATGAGAGAAGTAATATACACTTAAGCATTTGTAAAGTAAAGATGATGACATTTGTATAATTATACAACCTCTGTTGGATCTTAACACACTTTAAAACAGAAAAGGACTGAAACCCTGCCCAAGAAAGAGAGAAAAATTCCTACCCCATTACCTCTCTCCCACTTCCATCCCCCTGTGGGTTTGAGGTAAGAATTGACCCACCGCGTCTCCCTACGCATTTCGGAAGAGGCTAATGACTAGGGACACCGTGACTTGCTTTGCATTTACTCTAAATTGTTCTAGTAATTTTCGTGCTTAATGGTCTTTCATAGCCTACAAAGGCTGATAGGCCGTAAAACACTATCAATCCAATCCAATCCCTCCCACTTCCACCACCCATCTGTATGTCATGAGCATGCTCCAGTTCTCTCTCCATCACCCCCCCCCCCTCCCACCCACTGTTGGGCTGATGCCAAATGAGTGTTGGAGACTGGATGAGAAGTAGGCCCCTGCCGCCCCACGCCCCCCCCCCCCCCTCCCCCCACCCCCCCACCACCACCCCCCACCCCAGTCTCTTTGGCTGCTTGGGCCCTGAAAGCCTGGCAGTCAGGAGTTGCAGCTGGTGAGGGGAGCATTTAGCAGCTCTGGTCTGATGTTACTCTCTCATTCTTTGTGTTTGCAGGCAGGGGGCTGGATCACCTTCTTCATATGGCTGGCCAAGCTGGTGCTGAATGTGTTTGTGCTGAGAGCCCAGGACACCCTCCGTCTGCCTTGCCTCCCCCAGGCTAAGAAGCCCAAGCAGGAGCCTGAGCCAGAAAAGTACTGATGACCTTTGACCTCTGGCATGCCTGTCCTGGCAGTTACTTGTGGTTAGCATGTTGTGATAGAGGCACCAGCCATAGTAGCATGAACCAACAAGGGAATAACTCCTACTTGCAAAAGATTTTTATCTCCCATTCCGACCCCAATTTTGTGGGATTTGGATGGGTCCAAATACGCGTGAAAGCTTCGTTCTTATTGGTTGGATGATTTAAAATGCAACCAATGCTGATAAAAGAGACATAGCCTGAGGGGTGCACCAAAATGAGGAGCAGACCAGGGGTGCGTTGCAAACGGCGAGATTTGCCAAGATTTGCCAAGAAAAGCAAGAAAACCAAGCATTCTCAACACTCTTGCTCGGAGGAAAACGAGGCCTAGCCGAGACTTCGCACGCAGCTCTGAGAGGTGCTCCACCTAGCGAGAATAATGAGAAAAAATGGAAGCGATGCATTTTTTTCTGTAACCGTCCCAACTGCCAGTTGGCAGCAGTTGCAGACCGGTGAGTGCTTGTTATGTCTTTAAAACTGGTGTTTAGATCACAGATCGGGTCGAGTCAGTCAAAAATGTCTGCCAAATCTGAAAGCGGAGGAGTCCACTCATTTCATGAGTCGATGCACGTGTCGTCGTGTGTGTTGTTGTACCATTTGGGCAGGTAACCTACCTAAACACCCTACTTCAGCTATGTTTTACCAAGTAATAGATCTAAACCGTTGTAGATTTTTTGGACAGGAAAGCAGCTGCAATAACGTCGCTGTCCTCTGCCATTTCCATAAAAATGATCTTTTTCAAGGTTTCTCGCATTCTGGCCGCCATCTTGCTCTCTCCACTTCCGACTACGAGATCTTGTGGGTCGTTGCTTTTGGCCTAGTTCTTGCCTTGGACCGAGACTAGCCAAATCTTGCTGGGCTAGGTAGCGCCGCAACGCGCTCTAGCTTCCAATTTACCGAAAAGTATAATGAAGGAAAAGTTAGAAAAACTGGTTTAATGCTACAGAAGCACTGCACCACTCCAAAATAACTATTTTTAAGTGCCATAATGTTCATTTTATCGATGTTGTAAGTTTCAGAACATAATAATATTAATATGCACGTTAAGTTACTTTAACAACAGTTTTGACTAGACTACCCCGGCCGTGTCCGAGTGTTGATGGAGAATTCCAAATTTTGCCGACGGCCATCTTTATTGATGTTTTAAACTGCACTACATCGGAGCGAAGTCCCCTGCAAACCTCGGAAAGCTGTTTTTCTCTTTACTTTGATAGTGTTGATCAGCTAAAGAGATACAAATTGCAATGGCAGTTCATATATTGCTTATCAGGTGTTAGTAAGCGATATGGAATTGTCTCGAGTGAGTGAGTCTGGAGTGACCTAGTTCGTTTGGCCACACTTACACCATAGGCTACGGCCGGCTACGGGCTAATGCTGTATGCGGCAGAATGCCTAGTTTTGCCTGCTCAGCAGTGTCAGCAGTCAGCTATCATTAGGCAGAACTATTTAGTGAGACATTTCAAATATGTAAATACTTAGATTTAACACATTTTATGATTGGAAAAGAGGTTTCCATGATCTTTTATGCATTTGAATGTCGCATGCAGAAACTGCAATGTCAAGGACTACTGATGCCATCTGTTTATGACTAGCTGTAATCTTTGTAAACATGGGCAGATCATGCCCTGCTATTGAATATAAATGAGTGTTTTTGAAGTTGTTGAAGTTTGAAAAAAGGTGAAAGCACTGATGTTTTACATGTTAGATGTTGTGCTAGGTGTGGAATTAGTGACCTTATTTTGAACATGTTGTTTAGACCCCAGTGCATGCACAACTGCAGTCACTAAATCATCTTTGATATGCTGACAACAATCTGTCTAATGCTTTGTTGTATTTGTGGAGTCAAAGAATGTTTGTGATTTAGATTCATACACTTGCTCTGTTAGTGGTGCTTACTGTTATATGGTGTTTTTTTTCGTATATCAATAAGTGAGTGATGGACTGATGGCTTGGTACTGTGCGAATACTACTCATACATTTGTGTGATGCTACTTTCACCCTTGCCATTGCTGCATGATGGTCCTACCCTCTTCATGCCAGAATAAATTCGCACTTCTTGCCAGTATATCTGGTCATTCCTTGAATCTTCCTTAACTGAATCTCCACTGTCGCCAAGTGTTTTGTGTGTGTGCAGGTCAAATTCCATTTGTTGGAAGTTGTAATTTTATTAACATCGTGGTCTTATATAGCCTTCAAGGCTAATAGGTTCTTAAGCTCCATCCATTCATCCATCCTATACTGAATCAGTATGCCTCTTTTGGTCATATTCCCCTTCATCCTCATCCCCTTCAATCCTGTGTCCTCTCTTGCCAAGTTTGTAGATGTATTGTAATTTTCATTCTAAGATGTTTTAATATTTAAGTCTGTTCTTTTTCAATTCCAGGACAATAGAAATTTGCAAGAATATTATTTGGAGATGATATTGAATAGCAGGGCGATTTATCTTTTTAACACTCGATTTATCCCCTAGCCCCACGTTATCTTGATCGGTTAGATAAGGTACACTCCTCAGAGGATCCTAGGTTGCGCTTTGCTATATATACTTGTTTCCAGCCAAGGGAGAGCGGAACAGGCAGTTGGAATCGTCTGAGTTTAGAGATAAATCGGAGTTAAAATAAATCGCCGATAAATCGCCGTTGTGAATTCGGGCCCAGGAAAATTGAAGTTTACAGTCGTCATATGCATTATGAATACCTTTAGAATGTTAGGACATTTTAGTGAAGTATTTTGGTTGCAGTCATTTCATCTTAGAGGTAAAGACAGACCTAAAGCTTTGCTTATGCAATGTAGCTGTATGATTTTTTTGTTTGCCTTCTTCTCAGGTGTAATATCCACAATGTGGACAAAATCTATTACTCTTTGGCATAAGCAGTAAAATATATCTATTGTACTGATGTCATACTGACAATCTAGAAGGACAAACTCTGTACATCCATTTTACTTTTGCTACCTACTATTCTTTTGAAAAGTATGTGTTAGTATGTGGTCTTTTTTTCTTCTTTTCTTTCATATATTTTGATGACATTTTAAAATGCCTGTTACTGTACTACTGTTACTAATGCTGTAGCTAATGCCTTTGCTACTTTATATCAGATACCACCACTGAGAAATACAACAATTGGTACTGTCACCAAGACTAACTGCTTCCATATCTACTCAGTACAATGCAGAAACAATCCTTTCATGTGACATCATTTTGTTGTAAGTGTTTGGATTCCCGTCCCTTTCAAATGTTCATGTGGTGCCAGTAGCGAGTTGGTGTGTACAGGGAAAAATGCTTACAGACAGCTGATGTTTGAATGTTTTACCTGTCCAGCTTTACTTTTACAAGCTGATTCTCATGAAGTTTGCTTCCATGAATGTCTGTGATGCAGTGACCTTTCCCTTTCAATGCTCCTTTCAACTGAATTTATCCATATTCACTTATTTAATGTTTTTTATTTATTTTTGGTAATCTGAATATTTGAATGCAGGTTGGAAAATTCTGGTTGATATTTTATCCTTGGTGTCTTCCACTGACTGTTCTTTGGCTGATATCATCCTGTTGTTTGAGCATGATGGTCTGTCACTGTGCGCACCTGTTGTTTGACTTAACCTGAACTGACTTTCAACCTTTAGTCTACCAATGGATGTGCCTGTGAATAATTGAAAAAGGCTGAGACAGGTAAAGTACCTTACATCCTAGTCATTGTGCTTGCATGCCATACTTAACACTGTGTTGCCATTTTGAAGTGAGATGAAATTGCTCTTGCTACTCTGTCCTCGGTCATGCCATTCTTTCTGCACAGCTGCCTGCATGGCCTGGCATGCTTTTGCTGCAGCTTGGGCTCATGAGACTTTTTCAAATAGTAAGGAAATGTCTTCATAGATTTTGAAGAGTACAACCTGACAAACATCACACATAATATGGTTGTTGTTGTTTTTTTCTTTTCTCTCTCTTTTGTTTTTAATTGTAACTTTTTCTTTGAAGCCATCTTGTATAGGAGGCAGTATAGATATTCTATCCTTCTCTTATATGGGTCTTAGTTTTTTCCCCTTTTTACTGGTTTATGATTCAGTTGGTTTCTAATAGTATCATTGATCTGTCATGATCATTTCAGTGTGAATTAGGCTATGTTATGAGTAGGGAAATAAGAATAGCTTGTCAGAAACCCATTACATTTTTTTAAAATCATAATTTTTAGATGTATTGGCTTTCACTGTGAATAAGCTTGAAATGTTAAATAGTGAATGTCTTGGTGTAGTAAACATGCTAGTTTGCAGGTAGGCATTCTTCAATATTAAAACAAATTGTATAAAAATGGAAGTAATTAATGTTTTTTGCTGTGTAGTCCCTCATTAACTCAGAGACACTAACTCATTGGTAAGCATACTAATACTAACTAGAGAATTTCTGTACATTGAATGCTTTCTGTAATAGACTCATATGATACTGCAGACAATAGGACTGTATTGTGAGAGTACATTATTGTACAAGCAACTGAACAGCACTGTTTGGTGGAACTGTAGAGTGCATGTGACTCAAGTGCTGACTCCTTCTTGTAGACTTACTGAGGTTGATCTGTTCTTCTTTCCTTGTAGGTGTCCTCTGTAAGCCTTTGAACTCCTCTGGAACTAGCGGCACCTGAATCTGCCCATTCATAGAACCCAAATGGACAAGGTATACCAGAGTTCCTCCATAGAACACCATGTTCTGGTCCAATAGGTAAACTGTGCATGCCCTGAGCATACCTGCCTTTGCTGGGCTCTGAAGTAGCCTTTAGTAACAGTGCATGGATGTCTGTATGTTGTCTTCTGTCAGTGTTTCGTTTTGCTTCCCGCAAGGCATTCTGGAAGAGTATTGCCAGTCATGATCAACACTGATGTATTTTCAAGGCTTCTTAGGTGTCTGAGAAAAATCTCTATGTCTGCTATTGAAGAAAAAAAAAATTGGCCTGTCGGGCTGATTATGCATATATATTGTCAAAATATTGGCATCTCATTGTTTCTCTGCCTCTGTCTGTCTGTCTGTCTGTCTGCCTGCCTGCCTGTCTGTCTGTCTGTCTGTCTGTCTGTCTGTCTGTCTGTCTGTCTGTCTGTCTGTCTGTCTGTCTGTCTCTCTCTCTCTCTCTCTCTCTCTCTCTCTCTCTCTCTCTCTCTCTCTCTCTCTCTCTCTCTCTCTCTTTAGAGAACTAAAAAGACGTATGATTTTAGACTTTAAAGATGAGTGGACCATGGTCTTGGAAAATAGTTCTAGATACACATTTTATAGGATAATCAAACCTATTTGGAGGAAAGAGAGGTATTTGTTTGCTTTAGACAAAAAGCCCTTTAGAGATGTCTTCATCAGCTTCCGGGCAGGATTTAGTGAACTGTACATCCATAAACTTAGATATTCCAATGATGATTCCGATAAATTATATATATTTGCCCTGCATGCAGAGAGGAAGTTGAATGTGAAGTACACTTTCTCCTTGCTTGTCCAGTGTATGAAGATCTGAGACAGAGATATGCCTCAATGCTCAAGAGAGGAACTGGGAACCCTATTGTCCACGCAGGACTTCATTACAATACGTTCATTAGCTATATTCATGTATTATGCATTTAAGAGAAGACATGATGCTGTAAAGATTGCTGCTGCAGATGCTTCAATTTTGTAAGTTGTGATAGGCCTGTGGCCTAACAAATAAACCGTTCGTGTTCTCTCTCTCTCTCTCTCTCTCTCTCTCTCTCTCTCTCTCTCTCTCTCTCTCTCTCTCTCTCTCTCTCTCTCTCTCTCTCTCTCTCTCTCTCTCTCTCTCTCTCTCTCTCTCTCTGTCTCTCTCACTTTATTTTGTGTATGGGCATGTGTAATAGCTGGCTATGTATTGCATTTGTGTACGGAATATTAATAATTTACCAACTAAGTATCTGCATTAGGCAAAAAAGGAAAAAAGGGTTATAGTTAAGGTAACATGGTAAAAAAAACACCCCACTCAACCCCCCACCCACCCACCCACCCCCATACCCCAAAAAAGCAAAGAAAGTTTTGGGTTGGCAAGAGGAAAAAAAGGGTCAGTTGGGTTACCATAACTACCACTTTTCTTTTTGGCTGGTTTTTACTAACCCTGTGACTGTCAGAGTGAAAATTATATCTTTATCTGGTTGGGATTGCTGTTAGTCGTATTCACTTCCCATCTGTCAAGCACCAGTTTTCAATTTGATTTTTTAATATGTTTAATTTACGACAGCTGTAAGCCAGCGGTGGTTTGGTGGAGAATAGACATCGTGTTCAGAAGACATGTCAGTTTAAATGGACGGAAGATGAGCTGCTAGGTTTAATCAGCTGCATTTTCCCATGCATATTACAGACTGAATCTCTGGAGTGCAATGCAGTATATTTTCTGTGCTTCTCATTTTAAACTCCAGTTACTTTCATGCTGTTATGTTCTCTCTGTTTATCACTGAAAATATGGGTTTTAAGTGATCAGGATGAAAGGTTCTAGCCTGACACTTTAGTACACCTTGATTGGAATTGACTTTTCTTAATGTTTGGATTCATTTTTTTTTTGGTGCCTCCTACTCTTCATCATGTAGACAGGGGCACCTCTGGTGCCTTTTCAAATTGCAACTTACAAACAGCTGTTACATGCACTCTCAGAATTGTTTACTTTGCAATGAAGAATGCATGGCTGGAGTATTTATGGTTTTTGGCATCTTCCCTCCAAAACCTTTGGTCTTGGAGAAGGGCTTCAAAATAATCTGACTTCTTGAGATATGAGCATATATACAATCCACTTCCTTTGAGATTTCAAGAACATGCAGTGACTAAAGCAGTATTTGACAGCATTTTGGAGAATCTAGTCGAACAGACCTCTGTGGGCAATTTTGTATGTTCTTCATTAGCTGATGGTGGTAGATTGAATTGAGATTGCTTATTACAAATTGTTATGTGGAAAGTTGAGTGCTGTTACTAGTGTTCTGCAGAGACATTCCATCTGCAGAAAGCAATGTGCTTATTGCTCACTTTTTTGGCAATATTGTGAATCCACATTTGTTTTGCCATAGTGCAATGCTTCACAAGTACCAATAGTTCTGTTTGAGTCTGTTGCCTTGTGTTTTGACTTATGAGTATGAGTATGAGTGTCCGTTCAGTAGCATCCTGTGTCACATTGCCCGTGCTCAGTGTCCACCATCTCTGCTCAACAAGGTTATATTGGCTTTTATTATAATGTTTAATGGCGTAATATATTTCTTGTTTACAGAATATTTGTTCGCTTGTTTCTTCTCATTTATATTTGTCTTATATGTTAATATTTAATCACTAGGACGGTTTGCTAGAGGTGTCCAGTCACCTTTGAAATTCCCTTATCATGTAATCTGTCCCTCCATAAGGAGATAGACAGTCACATTATTTTTGCAACCTTTCACATCTGTGTAAATTTGCCTTATGGACAATCATTGAGAGAGGGAGACTGACACTTACACAAAGCTGTAATCATGGAGATATTTAGTTTGTAACGTGACTTTTTCATAATTGAACCTCACTTGACTTAATTAATCAGCATAATATCACTTATCAGTTCAGGAAAATGTGTTGAGCCTGTGACAAGATAATATGTTGCATAGGCATGGTAAGGTGTGTGGATTGTACCTGCATGCCTTTCCAAGGATTGTTTTAGATCCAGCTTTTATAAGTTGTGTTTGGAGAGTTACACTCCACCCATAGACCTTTGGCCATAGCTTTCATTTGTGCACATGTTTATTTTCCTCTTTTTGGCCCAGCAGCATGCAATACAAGTTCTAAAAAGAAGGTTTGATGTCTCCCAATTTCTGTTTCATATTTTGAAATTAGTAACATACTTCATTTCAAGTATTGCCAGTTTGAGGCCCTGTAAGGCAGTCTCTTCACCTCTAGTGTTTCCATCACATAGTTCTGCTAGGGATGAATAAGTGTATACCTGCTTGTGTGAAGGATTTATGGTTGGTAGTTCAAGTTACAGTACAAGGGTTAGTTGTATTCATACTGACGTGTTTGCTGTTAACCCTTTCCGTGGTAGTCGCGAACCAGTTCGCGATAAGCATTACCGGCTGTCATTGGTTATCGCGGACTAGTTCGCGCGCCACACCCGCTCAACTGGAGGCATTCCAGCATTGCACAAGGCCCTTATATTTATAGCCTGATTGATCGTGAAGCAAGATAGGACCTTTGTTAACGCTCAAAAGTAGGCCGATTGCCAACAGAGGTCACATGGAAGCTGGGTGCGAGAAGAGAATGCATCGGTGCGGGCTCATAACGCACAACCTGATGTCGAGTGATCTGCCGGATGATCTGTACTTGCGCTGCCACTCTTTTCCTCCTTTGCAAGTCTTGCTTTCACTAGCTGCCGATTTCTTTGGTTACTTTTCTTTCCTTTGAAGGCATGTACAGTGTGGTACTATTATTTAGGCCTGGTAACAGCGTTAAAAGTACGAGAGAGCGCTTCCGAGTCGAATGGAAGGCAGCCATCTTGTCTCCAAGCATTTCGAGCGAATGGAGCTCTCTCATTGGTTCATTCGTGTCAGCTGACCTGAAAGGCTTGAATCTATCCCTTGCAAATGATCATATAGCTCTTTGTACACGAAGCCAAGAGCAGTTATCTCCCTTGCACTGGTTAAATGAAATTCCGCGCTTTCGATAGACACCAAACATGCGAAGGTTTGTTCAAAGTTTCTATACGTTGCCAAGGCCCAAACATTGGCATTTTATGAGCAAAAATTGTGCAACAACACTTTTGTAAGGGTGGGTCATCTGTTTTATTGATGGTTTTTGCAAAGAAAGATGCTATTTTCAAGCTCGACCTTACTAGATTGGCATTGTTGAATCATTGTAACAATGATTGTTGAGGGTTCAAAGAGTGCAAAAAACCACAAATCTCAAAATCGACCATGCAAGCCCAAATGATCAATTTTCACTGCCGTGTCTCCCCTTTAGATATTCATAAATAAATGCATGTTCATTACACAGAGGAAATGCTTGCTTTGTGGTATTTTGTGTCCAATTCTGAGCATTTTTTGTACACATTGTGTTTGTCAATGTTTAATAGTTTCTGAGCTATGTTAATTAGAAAAGCGGAGGGGTGTTTTTGAAAAAACAAGTCTGTTATAGCACCACTGGTGGACAGACAGAGCGTTTTTATGACACCACGGTAAGGGTTAAGAACAATTGGTTTTTCCTCACACAAGGAAAAAAATCAGTGGGACTGAAGCCACACTTCCTAGTCAGATGAATTGTTTGCTTTTTTACAGGCATTTGTAGTCTCACCAGTGGTATGGATCTAGGAAAGACAAATTGAAATGATTGTGCAGGAAAATGACAATGAGTATCCTCTGTTGACTAAGTAAACAGTACTTGTAAATGATAGTATTCATTCATATTCATTGTGATTTTCCTGTGATTGGGAAGAGACGCTTTGGTGATGTTGCCTGTATAGAGAAATATGAACTTATATTTAAACATGCCTGACAAGGTTAAAAGTTTGTGATGGCTTGATAGAAGAATGAGAAGGTAAAACAATGACAGTGAAAAACAAGGTCATTTTAGAAGTGACAGGAATATTAAGCTACACACATTTTCTTCTATAGTCTTCATCAGGCAAATTGAATAAATACACTCTTACAGGGTGACACATCAATCTTCCATCATTTGGTCACAAGTATTTAATGAATCTCAGAATATATGCGAATTTTTCATTTAACCTTGTCCCATATATTTGTGACTAGCAAAAGGCAGTGTACTTTGCCAAATTTGTTAAGGAAGTACCTATAATCATATGGTGTAAAACTGTCCTATATTGGAATGTTCTGCACATTGCTCATGACTCGACACACACAGTTTGAAAAGAATTGTGTGATTAGCAGAAATAGAACTGCATGCCATTGTAGTCCTGTGTGAATGCATGTTTAGTGGTGTCTATTGACTGCTTGTGTTAACTCATCCTATGTTTATGCACCAATCGCCAATGCAATTATATTAGGTTGGTTTTTTTTGGATAGAATGCATCAATATTATAAGTACCATACCCAGTATTTACCTCTGGAACCATTCTCACATAGGGTACAACATGTGTTTTCACAAATTATAAGCTCATCACAATAGTTTACCATACTCACCAAACCTTTCCCTATAGTGACAGTAGCACAAACTTTATTTTATCAAGCAAATTCGCAGACGAAAAAATATTTTTCTTTCCTTCAATATTTTAATACTTCAATTGAAAGAAGTGAAAAGGTTGTTTATTTAGCCTCATGATACCATGTTATTTTGAGAATATTCGTAAATGTTTAAAAGTTTCTTTGTCTGTTTGTTTGTTTGTTTTTGTAAGAGCAGTTAGTACAGAACGTTTTCTCTCAAACAACAGATGCTATGCTGACAAATGACATCATGTTTGATGTGTAAGTGCATTACTCTGTAGACAGCAATTTTTCACTCTGTCATTTTTTATGTGAAAGATAGAAAAGTGGTAGTACAAAAACTCTGGATATTGGTTTTATTGACCACTGAAATAAAGCATTTTAAATAATGAATGATTTCAGTACAGCATAGTCACCTTTTTCAGACTTGTGATGACTTGAAAATGAATAAATGAAAGTAAAACGCATCATAGTTTGATTTGGTTTTGTAGCAGTCAAATGAATTCTTGCTGTTGCAAGCAATGACCAGTCTTCCAGTAAATATGCAAATGTATATGCCTGTGTGCATGTGTGTGTGCATGTGTGTGCACATGCACGTGTGCAGGGTGTGTGTGTGTGTGTGTGTGTGTGTGTCTGTGTGCCTGCTATACACACATGTGAGTGTGTGTGTGTGTGTGTGTGCACATGCACGTGTGCAGGGTGTGTGTGTGTGTGTGTACATGCACGTGTGCAGGGTGTGTGTGTGTGTGTCTGTGTGCCTGCTATACACACATGTGTGTGTGTGTGTGTGTATACGCGCGCACATATGTGTGTGTAAGTGTTAACGAGTAAGTGTGTGTGAGTGTGTGCATGTATGTGCGAGTGTGTGTGTGTGTGTGTGTGTGCGTGAGCCTGCATGTGTGCGTGTTGCTGTTCATGAGAGAACAATTTAAGACACCTTAGTTCATGACTCCAAGCAAAGGAGTAAGAAAGTCCATGAGCTTCAGTGATACTTCTTTTATCCAGTTTTACCACCTAACATCCCCCTGTGAGTTTGGGGGTTTAGAATTGAGCGTCATGTCTCCTTACACGATTTGTAGGAGGTGAATAAATATGGACATCATGACTTGATTTGCACTTGACTGTTTTTGTGATTTTCTTGCTTAATGGCCTTACATAGCCTAAGAAGGCTTATAAGCCATAAAATTATATTCATCCATCCACTCATACCACCTAACAGAAGTAGATGAGAGGATCATATGTAAAAATGAGGAAGAATCTATGGTTATGATGGACTTTAGGTGTCATTCCATGCCAGGAACAATTTGAAAGGTTAGAGATAAAAGTTCTCGATACAGTGGGATTTTCCATACACTTATCACTTGTTCAACTCATACCTTGAAGGGACTGCTTATTTACAAAGTCATTCAATCATGTTGGAAGAAGTGCACTTTATTAGCCACAATGTGTGCTTATTACAGGGAACCAACAGACCTCATCAAATGGGGCAAGCTTTGTTAAAAGGACAAACTTTTTTGTGGCCGGTAAAGTAGCTAAATGAGAACTGAGGAAGATATAGAAAAATACAGATGAGGGCACCGGCCGGAAAATGAACCCAGGGACTCCCGCGTGGTAGTCGACAACGATATTACAAGGTCACGTGTATTCATACAAATTGAGGGTGTTGATGGATGTCTTTCCAACCTTTCCAGTACATGTAACATCGTGCTCATAGTGATTGTGGTAGAATTGGATATAGTTAGCCGCACACCTTGCAACGACAACAGGTTTGTCACGATAAACTGCACTCATTAGAAACGCACAGTGATGTAGAAGTCTACAAGAAATTCAGATTTAGGCATAAGGACATTCTACATCTGACAGATGAAGTAGCAGAAGTGACAAGTTTTGAATCCAGGAACATTTGGGTGGACACATCTCTCGTTCCGTCACAAGCAGGAACCCATCTGATTGGCTGCTCGAGGAAGCTTCTGAGGGACATAGAAAAAATGATACTTGTTCCTATTGGGGGGCAACTCGACAGAACACTGCTCTTAGGACTTGCGAGCGCAATGTTTCCCATTGAAATGGTATAGTTGCCAGAAAAATGTCCAGGTGTGAGGAGGCCTTAAGATGGTAACTGCCGAGATTTGTTGAACCTGACAAGGGATCCTCCGGGCACTACAGTTTTTCATAGAGCAACTCTTTTGTACATCACGAACGCTCCTTCATCATTGAAATACATGTGAAACTACTGATTTCATTACCAGTCAATGCCTTTGTATGTAAACATATCTGTACAGTTACTTTTTTATACGTGTATGTATATTTTACAAATATGTGAATCTTAGTTTTGTTCATTCGGTCACATCTGTAAGCAAGTGTTGAGGCCTAGCATAGCTAAATAAAGCTCATAGACCCTTAAACAATAAACGTCCATTCTTTCTTTACGACAGTTACAACATTGGTGTGCATTATGTTTATGTATTGACATTATGTTGACAACGTGCTAGAAGTACTTTGAACTGTCCACCAGCAAAAAAGCGAACACAATAAACGTAAGTCGATTTTATTCAGTCTTGTTTATAACAACGAGCCACTGTACTTGTGTATAATTATAATACAACGTGTATACCGTTTTCCTTTTCAACATGCATCTCAGTGGTCATGACAGCTTTCTAAAGGTCAGTGATGCTCCAGAAGCCCAGCTTGTCACCAGAACTGAGGCTCGGCTGTGGCCATTCGAAAACGCTATCTGTTCCTTGGCTTTTCTTTGCATGCCTATTGATAGCAATTAGTGGCGGCCCGCATAAAGTATTTTCCTTGGACTCCGTTCCAGTGTGACCAACCTTGTCTGGCCGCTGATCATTGTTCACTGCATCTGTCGTGAAAACATAGTTGGAAACGGCAAGATTCCTAGTTGGACAACAAACGAAGGTGTGTGTGTGTGTGTGTGTGTGTGTGTGTGTGTGTGTGTGTGTGTGTGTGTGTGTGTGCAACATATTCCAGAAGGCATGTGTTCAAGATGCAAGTGGTCGGTCAGTAGGTTTCAATGGTGCCTAGCGGTTTTGATGTTAACGATTTGTTGTTTATGAATAGCGCTCCGTGTGCCAAAACGCACGTCATATCTTCAAGAGAGATGCAATGTACATAATTCTCTGTACCCTCCACTGTGTTAATTTTGGCCCAGGCGGAAGTGAACCATGCAGAAGTAGTACGTGCCTGAAATATTTGAATCGCTAACATTCATTACAAGGATGATCATGTAGAATTCTGTCAGTTGTCTTGTTTGTGTGATTTCGTGAGGTTCAGTCCCATACCAGAGGAAACTGATTTTTACACAGTCGCCCACACAGTCCACCTGTCTCTTATTTAGGTCTGCAGTTGTCTCCCATGAATCATGCTGTTTCAATAAGCTGCATTTTTGTCATGGGTGTATATATTTCTTCTGGATAGTTCATCGATGCACATTAAGACGATGGAGTGTAGATTCAGTGAGAGGTGTTTTCGGACTGTGATGTGTTCTCAATGAGCGAAGGCTTGTTTCCCCGACTTTGCGTTTTCACTCTTACGCAAAAAGGTAATACAGAACTTCATGTAGATTACTATGATGATATTCCTTTAAATAATTGGAAGCATCTGATTATCTGAAGCATGCAATGCTAATATTCTTTTTATTCATTTTGGAAACTCTAGAACCTCAAATAATCCAAACACTCCCGTAGGTGCTACAAGAGCAAACGAATGTTCCATTAGAGACCGAACTACTGCTTCTTGTGGAGCAGGAACAAAAAGGTCTGTCCTGGTCACATCAACAGTTTGTGGTTGTTTGGAGTCATTCACACTTGAGCTAGTGCCAGCAGGACCATCACCTGTTGGGGATCTCAGCACGTCTTGAGTGAACGTCTGAGGCTGCCCAGAACCACCCAATTGCATCTTCGGATTAGGAAGTCCATACAGTGTGTCGTCACATCCGTTCACGAGTCTTGGCACCTCGACTTTTGGTCTGATATGTTTTTGGGGAGAGAAAAGGGGCAGGAATGTATATGTGTGTTCCTGGCGGAGGATGGCACGACAAGAGTTTCACGCAGACAAGCCGACAGCAGAACACAGTTCAGGAGTCTTTGCAGCAAATGCGAAGCTTGTCTGGTATTGGCGGGATCATGTTCATCCGCCACAGTTTCCACACTCCGAAGGCCGCCTGCAGCAGCCAGAAGAGCAGCTCCAACCAGCTCCCAACCTGGAACAGTGAAAACGATAACATTCACACACCTGTTACCTCGCACCGAGTTTTAATTCCACCGGGACGATTTTGAGGTACAGCTCGAAAGAGGTCGGGGTGGGAGTGGGTTGAGGAAGGAGAGAGTGGTGGATGTCTGGATTGGTTGGGGGTGTAGTTTGTCGATGTTGAAGTTTCCATTCCGGCTGCACCACAAAACGCCCATGTCTCGACTGCTGCAAAACAATTTCCTAATGTTACTGTCAAGCATGGTTCTGACGTCATTCTCTCAATATTTCGATTCTTGAGGTTAGCATATTCAACAGCCAGGAACACGTCAACCGTCCGGCCGATTAGAAAGCAGTTTTCATTGTTGGAAAAAGTGTTTCCAACACTGTCATAATCAGTCATACTGTAAAGGAAAAGTGCTAGTTAAGGTTAAAAAAAGTATTCGATGATTATTTTCACGAACACAACAGCATACTTGAAAATACCGACTATTTCAAAATAAGTTGTATACTTAACATTTTCTGATCACTTGACACCGAGATACTTGTATACTACTACGTCCCACTTTGAACATACTACATGTACGTTCCACTTTGAACATGCCACATATACGTTCCACTATAGCGCTCGACCTGCTATCGCTTGCGACAAGCGGATTCGTCGAAGAATCGCAGTGCTAGTTGCAGAGTTGCTAGATTCGCCTTGATTCTCCCCACCCAGGAGTAAAGATATACACCTGTGATGAAAGGGGTGGACAACAGTGAAAGAGAACAGTGGCGCATTCTTCTGGTTGTATGTTCCCGAGGGTGATGAGGTGCATGGCGCGTGAATGAAAATCAGTGAGGTCCGACGACCAGGGGTTAATGTGAATGACTCCAGTACGGTACCCTGTATCTAGAGACATGTGCTCAGTCATAAAACAAAATCAATCATGTAAAAGGCTCTGTCAAAAAACGAAGGAAAACCGTTGAGACTGATAATCAGACTGCTGTACAACCGACACCGACAAAAGTAATAGACATACATGAGGAGGCAAGTGTTCAACGGAGGGGAAACACAAGGAAACGTGCAGGTTTTAAGTCATTCAGAATGTTCATCGACGCTCGGATATGACTGAAGTCTCTGTCAAGATTCATCGACACTTGGATGATACTAAGTCCTTGTCCACTTCTCTGAAAGTGCTAGTGATACAAACGATGAAGTGTGCTGGAAGTCCAGTGCTTACCACAGCAACGGTCAGGCAGATGTGGAAATTGGTAGGATCGTGTTCGGGCCAGTGCTCGAAGCTAATGATGTTGTCGCATCTGCAAGCACGAGGTAAACATGCTCATTGTTCATGATGAATGCACGCACGCACGCACGCACGCATGGAAACGCGCTCAAACACACCCACAAACAAACACACAAACACACACACGCGTATACACACATGGACACATATGTACATAAAGTGTGAACGCACACATTCATAATTTGCACGCAGGTGTATGAACATAGAACAGCTTTCAATATGACAACATTATACTGAATTCATCTGTCCAGGCACGATGTATTGGATGACCCATCAACTCATTCAGCTCATTCTTTCCACCCTTCTGGCCATCTGTTCATTCATCTGTACCTCCATCCTTCATCAGTTCATTTGACTATCCATTTCTGCACTGATCTGTTCTTTCTGGTCATCATTAATTTGCCATCTTTCTACAATTCTCCACCCATCCTGTCTTGAGTTTCTAAGTTTATTTTTTCGTCTGTCCCTCAACGCCCTCCACCTTCCTCCGTCCATTCCACAATCTCTCCTCCAACCCCACCCTCCCCATTCTGTTTCCCATCTCTAGGTATTCAACTGTTTCTGCTTGCTTTTTCCACTTTGTTCTCTTTCTCCTTCTCTGTCTTAAAATCCCCCACTCTTTCATTTGTAATTTCCTCATGTACAGAGAATCCAATATCTACTTGCTAATCAATCTCTTCTTTTCCTCGTGTACATATTTTGATGTGGAACAACTTATACTTTTGACGTTTTACTGACCTCTTCGACATATGCTTATATTGCGCTGATTGTTTGTTTCATCTTGTTTAGCTCGTGTAGTAACCTTTCTTTCCATTCGTAATGTACTTCTCACTCATCTGTTATTCACACTGTTGGCTTTGTATGTGTGGTGGATAAAATTAATACTGTGATAGCAGCAATAATTGTATTGTATTGTATTTAGTTTAATTTATTGTATTGCATTGCAACGTTTTGTATTACATTTTGTATTGTTTTGAATTTGTTGTATTGCATTGAATTGTAATACTTTTTTGGTATAAATTTACTGAATTGTATTGTATTGCATTACAGTGTTTTGCATCTTGTATTTATTTATGTATTGCATTGTAATGCATTGTATTTATTTATTTATTGTATTTAATTGCATTGTGCTGTATTGCATTGCATTGTGTCGTGTAAAATCGAATTAAATTGCTTTTTACTGCACTTTGTATTGATTTCTTGTATTGTGATGCATTGAATTTTGTAGTGCATTTATTGTGTTGCATGGTATTGTAATGCATTGCATTGCAATTGTACTGTGTAGAGCTGTCCAGCCTACCCAGTGAGAAGAATGCCCTGGTCCCTGCCCGCCATGACAGACTGGCAGAAGACGGAGAACCCGTGGCTGACCATGCAGGCTGCCACCAGCACCAGCACGCACACCAGCATCTCCAGTGCGCAGTGCACTTGAAACAGCACGTGCGCCAGGTCCACCCTGCACCAGACAAGTACATAGTGCATGATAGATAGGTGGATGGATGGATGATGGATGGATGGATGGATGGATGGATGGATGGATGGATGGATGGATGGATGGATGAATGGATGGATGGAATCATGGACGGATGAATGGGTTGTCGGATGGATGGATTGATAGATGGGTGGTTTGTAGGAAGGATGGATGGATGGATGGATGGATGGATGGATGGATGGATGGATGGATGGATGGATGGACGGACAGACGGGTGGAGGGAAGGAGGGAGGAAGGGATAGATGGATGGATGGACGGACGGATGGGTGAATGGATGAATGAAATTATGGACGGATGGATGGATGGATGGATGGGTGGTAGGATGTATGGATGGATAGTTAGGTGGGTTGAAGATGGATGGATTGATGGAGGGACGGACGGATGAATGGATAGATGGATGGATAAATGGATGGATAGATGGTGGATGGAAGGATGGATGGATGCGTGGGTGGTTGAAAGGATGGAATAATGGATAAATGGATGGATAGATGGGTGGATGGAAGAATGGATAGATGGGTGGTTGGAAGGATGGAAGAATGGATAAATGGGTGGGTGGATGGATGAGTGGATGGAAGAATAGATGGAAGAATGGATGGATGAGTGGATGGATGGATGGTTGGAAGGATGGAAGAATGGATAAATGGAAGAGTGGATGGAAGAATGGATGGATGAGTGGATGGAAGAATGGATGGATGAGTGGATGGAAGAATGGAAGGATGGAGGAATGAATGGAAGGATGGAAGAATAAATGGAGGATGGAAGAATGAATGGAAGGATGGAGGAAAGGAAGACTGTGACATGTGAGTGGTCGGAGGATAAGT
>JAWQFJ010002069.1:127974-130474 GCA_034096865.1 Theodoxus fluviatilis
AGCTTTGATAAATTAATGCTGTTCATGGCTTACATTTTCTTCGGATGGGTTTCTAGTATCCCAAAATATAGCTTTTTCTGCGCGAACTGGAGAGAGCTGCCGCCTTTGAATTGTTCAAAGAGTAGACATATACTCCATATCTACACGAAAGCAGTCCTCTGATTGGTTCCCTGAATAGAATCCTCCAATCAGCAGGCAGCTTTCTTCGCCGTCTTGTCACTAAGCGGTGTGAGTACACTTTCCTTGATTCACTCCTACTACCGTCCGCTAGGTGCAGCGTCTTGTAACTTTATATAGCAAAAGCTCGGCATGAGCTATCTTTGTGTAACCTATAATCTTTGAGCGAGGTGAGAGTGGGTAAAGGAACAGCAAAGAGTCACACACATACATACATACACACACACATACACACAGACACATACACACACACACACACACACACACATACGTACACACAGCCACACAGCCACACACACACACACACACACACACACACACACACACACGTACACACGCACGCACACACACACACACACACACACATACGTACACACAGCCACACAGCCACACACACACACACACACACACACACACACACACACACACACACACACACATACGTACACACGCACGCACACACACACACAAACACATACACACTCACACAAGCAAGCGCGCACGCACACGCACACGTTGTCTACAGAAGCAAATGTGCCCTGGCGAGCGTGGCTAGGTGTGTACTGCCTATTTGCATTTTATGATGACATTTTGTAGGCGTTGATGATGATGATGACTGACGATTGCGACAACGACGGTGACAATGACTACGATGAGGATGGTGGTGGTGGTGCTGGTGGTTGTGGTGGTTGTGGTGGTGGTGCTGGTGGTTGTGGTGGTTGTGGTGGTTGTGCTGGCTGTGATGATAATGATGATGATGATGATGATGATGATGATGATGATGATGATGATGATGATGATGATGATGACGACGACGACAACGGCGATGACGACGACGACGATGATGATGATGACGACGACAATGGCGATGATGATGATAATCATGATGATGATAAAGATGATGATGGCTGTTGTTTTCGATTTGTTTTCATCGGGTTTTTTTCATTGCTTGTTATTGTTGTTGTTGCTGCTGCTGCTGCTGCTGCTGCTGCTGCTGCCGTTGTTTACGCTTCTGCCGTTGTTTACGCTGCTGCTATTTCTTTGTTCACGGGTGAAAAGACGGTCAAAGAGTTACACTACACGTGTTCAAACTGTGCAATTCTTCCCAAACATTCTTAGCTGAACTCATTCCTGTTCACACTGACTCCTGCTTGGACGCACTGCAAAAAAAAAAAGAAAGAAGAATGGCTAACTGAACTCTGACAACTCCTTGTCAGTGTGTACTCACTCTTCTTTCATCGACCGCCTGCAGCGAGTGTTAGTGTGACCCAAACATGTCCGCTGTCTTCACACAGAACAGAACACATCGCTCTCTATAGGCCTCACCCCAGGGCACCTTAGGATCTACGCCACGCGGAAGAGTCGAGTTTTTACGGAGATCTTTGTCCAGTGCAAGGAACGTACCGAGTTTCCACAAAGCCCCGTTGTGACAATTTGTCACCGGAGGCTAAGAAAAAACCCTAAGGAAATACTTGCACAGTGGGTTCGTTGTCCCTACGTCGTTGGCAGAGTTACGACTTAAAGACATCATGACGTTTCACTGAAAAAGGTATAGAATTCCCTGATTTGGTGGATGTTCTTTTAATTAGAAGTAGAAATTCCACGGATGTAGAAAAAAACTATTACTTGACTGATGTATTTGCTTATCACAGAAAAAGCGTAAGTCCTTGATCTGGGTGGTCTTCTTAAATTCGATATGAAACTTTCACAGATGTAAAGAAAGATGGGGACTACATAGCTGATGCATTACTTTCTCACTGCAAAAGTGTTGTTTTGTAAATTGGTGGGTGGTCTTTAATCAGATATAGGAATTTCACAGCAGCAGCAAAATACCTTTTATACAGCTGATGCGTCAGCTGCTCGCGAGACGCAATAGGAAGGGAAAGCTTGAAATGATAAGAAAAGCTAGTGCGGCGCAAAGAAACAGTAGAGAGCAAAGGGGCAAGTCAGGCCTGCGTGAATTGCATGATGTTTTCGTGAGGCAGTGCTTGAGTACCTTTTTCATCCCGTAGGCCAAATAGTCAACTTTAGCGTTGCTAAATCCCAAAAGATTTGTTGATGTAGTGAAAACTACCTCGCCCTCATGGTCAGAGAGATGATGTGGGGGAAACTTATTCATTGGTGTTTGCAAATACAATTCATTTGCGTTTTATTATTCATTTTATTCAGTGCTACAGAGCAAGGGGTCGTGGCAGCTTTAAGGAATCTATGAAATCCTGTCAGGGCAGTGTGGGTAAACAAGAGCATAAAAGACCTCTGTCATCACAGGTGACAGTTTTTATGGAAGAAAGAGGAAATGCCCCAGGGAAAGGCGGATATAATA
>JAWQFJ010002069.1:132974-140474 GCA_034096865.1 Theodoxus fluviatilis
TTTTGCAACATTTCTCTGCTTTCGACGGTTAAAAGCATGAAATATAGGCATTGCAATATTTCTCGTCTTTCGTATTTCGTTGCCTCTAATTCCGTGGATTTGGAGATAGAACAAGCGGTCTCCTAAAATCAGTACAGGACATGCTGATATGTACGATTCAAATGAAAGTATGCACAACATAATTAATATATATGAATCATGATTGGCACATCAGTGCTATTTACACTCTTTTCGTCAAAAGCAGTCACCAACCGCATTACATGACAGTCATGGTTATTTGACATGATTTATCTAAGAGAGAGAGAGAGAGAGAGAGAGAGAGAGAGAGAGAGAGAGAGAGAGAGAGAGAGAGAGTGAGAGAGAGAGAGAGAGAGAGAGTTTGCATGCGCGCGCGCGCGCGCGCGTGTGTGTGTGTGTGTGTGTGTGTGTGTGTGTGACGAGCATCCAGGTAAGCTGTTCAGAATTCACTCTACTTCATTCTGCCAATACAGATGCGTCCCATTCCTGCCTTCGACGGTGCACACATCATGGTGGTCTTATCATTTCACTTGCTGGCATGACCATGGAGTAACTGATTCATCCTCGCATCAGCACCACCGCTACCACCCACCACAACATCACAATCCGCCAATTCTTCCTTATCACAAGTTTTCCTGTCTTCCACCGACTTTTTTGTAAACCGCCGCCACATATCAGTGCCAACACCACCACCATCACCACCACCACCGCCACCACCATCACTATCACCATTCTAACCACCACCACCATCACTATCACCATTCTCACCCCCACCACCATCACTATTACCACCAGTACTACCGCCACTATCACCACCAGTACCACCACCATCACCACCACCACCACCACCATCACTATCACCATTCTCACTACCACCACCGTCACTATTATCACCAGTACTACCACCACTATCACCACCAGTACCACCACCAATATCACCATTCTCACCAACACCATCACCACCACTATCACCACCAGTACCACCAGTACCACCACCACTATCACCATTCTCACCACTACTATCAACGCTCCACCACGATCACCACCACCACCACCACCAGAACTACCACGAACGCTGCAATAGCCATCAACACCGCAACCAGTGCAGGCAGTGGACACCCCCTAGCGCATGCAGTTCGTCAACGCCCTCCTAATCGAATTTGAGGATGAGAAGTGAAGGTTCCTGGGTTCCTGTCATCCCTGCTGGCACGTCATGTTTGCTGTGTGGAAGCAATCTTGGTCGATGAGACTTTGTTTCAGCCTGAATAACGCAGTCTTCGTACACACGCCAAAGTAGCATCGACTTTAGGTCCACGCACAGACCGCGTGGTGTCGATGTTCATGCTTCCTGTCTGCCTGCTCGCTCAAACTTTAACTTCCCCGGTTTTTACTTATAGAACATGAATAGTAAAGAACAAGATCACAGATCCCTTCCTGTTCTGGATGCAGAATTTTTATATCACGTGCAAGAGAATTCTAGACAGAATTTCATATTAGAAGCCCCCAGGAGAAAAGTGCCATCCACTATCACCACACGAATTTTAGACGAACACTTTTTAATTTAACAAAGTCACGAAATCGTCAGACAGTATATTCACGCCCACAACCTTCGCAAGAAAAGTAAACGTGCAGTAGATCGTAGCACTGGGAACATGCTCGGTTGTCTGTTCAAAACCCAGCGTATCAAAACATGAGTGCCTTCAAGTGCAGTTTGCACAGGACAACGACCTTAAGAAGTAAGAATTTGTCTTTGCTCTTGCACACAGAAAAATAAACTCATTTCTCTTTCACAGCTTACAACTTCCCCTTTATTGATGGCCTCGTGTTTGCGTTGTCTCAGTCAATCGGTGGATTTTAAATAATGATGAAACTGCCGTGCCCGGGTTGCTGTGGTTGTTCTTGCACCACTACAATAAATATTCGTCATTCTAGATTTACAAGCATGGTACCTCCAACATATCGTACCATCAGCACACGAGTGCATGTGCACTGAAAACCCTTGGTTGTATGATAAGAAAGCTTGTCTAAGGTGCGACTGCAAACCCTCTATTTCTGTCGACGTTCTTTCAAGCAGGTTAGAATTACACCCTTGCATGACAAGCTTTTCAGGGTGAACCTGTGCCTTAGTACCTCTCAAGTGTCAAGGTTGGCATGGTGTTGCGGAGACAGCTCATTTGTTGTCCAGTTGAAGTTTGCTTATTCCATGACCTGTGACCAAGCCGTGCCTCTGCCTCCGACATCTCTGCATAGCATCCTGGAGAGGAGGGAATGGAGCTAGGCATAGCATCCTGGAGAGGAGGGAATGGAGCTAGGCAGGTTTGTCCAATGTGGACACCTTCTGATCCGGCACGATAAGCCAGGAAAAGTTCCAAGAGAGCGAGTCCTACCGACAAGCTGCATTGAGGTCACTTTCACCTACGGCCATGGGAAAGCACAGCGTTTGTGATGCTCCAGCTATATGCGTGGTAAACAGCAGATAAAAGCGCCTTATTCCGTCGTTCAGATTCCAAATTTGACAGAAAGATTGCGGTGGTTTTGTGAAAGTTAACTGTGGCGCGTTCCTTTGCAGCCTGGTTGCATGCTTCGCAGGGAGTTGAAATGGTGTCGGAGTGACACAATGAGTGGCCGTTGACCTCGGCGTATATATGCACGGTTTGAGCACCCATCAGTTGGGGCAAAGGCGCAATATAAAAAGGAGCACCTTTACCTTTCTGCCTTTCAATGAACGTTTGCATACAGATGCCATGCAGAGAGTGTAAGACTTAGACACATTTTGTCATTGTGCATACTCCCCTCTGGGTTGGGAGTAACATTACACTCGCCGCCCCTCTCTATGCAATACGTGACAGTCGAGAAGCCAGGGAGATCGAGAGTTGAGGGGCTCGTACTCTACCTCTTGGGATAATCGTGGTAAATGTCCTTAAATGGCCCGCAAAGACTGACCGGCCGTAACACGTCCTTCCTTCATTCCGTCCTTCATTCGTCCATCCATTCATTCATTGCGCATTCTTTTGATCAGATTTGTGTACCCAAACACTACATGCAAGTACATCAATTCTTTTTAAATCGCACGAACTACACTGTAACGTCCGAAAGACAAGATTTCGTTCTTCTTTGCACCTACTAAATTCACGATGTAGTTACTTTTGCGACTGAATCGGGTCCCTTTATTTGGACACAAGACGTCGCTCTCTCGATTACAATCAGATTATTTACTGCATACATAAATCATTACTTCAACAATTATCGGGGGTTTAAAGACAAAATAGACACAACCCAACTGATCACATCTACAGCTGAAGCTATAGCGACAGCCTCGAGACATTCCTAAGGTCGATGCACGCTCCATATTCACACATGCGTCATCAATCACGGGAAAGATGTCAACTATAAACGACACATTTACTCAGTTTACCCATTGGAATTTGCGGTCGATGAGCTCCAAAATCAGAGCCGACTTCGCTAAAATTGCCGCGGTTAAATCTGACGAAAGGGAAAAAATTATCACGTACGTATACTTTCTGTATCCATTTCTCCACAAGCTCTACAAGAAGGATAACAATGAAGTGAGTACTATGTTTTGCCTTCTGTCTGCACATGCAGGTGATTTATCCTGCACGCTGCAAAGCCATAGAAATGCAGAGGCAGGCAAGAGAGAATACATCATGCCCAACAAAACCCGCATTTATCTTAAAATTGCCGACTTTGTGTACTCGCTACTCTTTGAAAGATTGCCAGTGTTCCAGTGTAAATGCGACTCGCTCATATATGAATCTTTCCCTTCTCAAAGTGTGTAAAAATTGTTTGCTTGCTTTACTCTCTCTCTCTCTCTCTCTCTCTCTCTCTCTCTCTCTCTCTCTCTCTCTCACACACACACACACACACACACACACACACACACACACCACACACACACACACACACACACACATATTACTATTCAGAATCTTCTCGATACCGCACTGCTATGTTATGTAAATGTTTCACCTTGCAATGGGCCGGTGGCCTAAGCAATAAAGTTTTTCGTTCGTTCTCTCTCTCTCTCTCTCTCTCTCTCTCTCTCTCTCTCTCTCTCTCTCTCTCTCTCTCTCTCTCTCTACATTGATAACAGTAAACATATTTCGTGATGCCTTGACAAGTTTGGCATAATCAACCTAAAGAACAATAGTCACCGTTTCGATCCACAATGAATGACTCGAAATGCCCTATTGTCATGAAAATGAAGACAAACAACTTATTTGAAATATACTACATTTCCTATGATGACTCAAGGGAAAAGTATATCAAACATTAAGAAGCAGGAACGCAATTTATACAACTTGTACCTACGTCAAACAAGAGCATGGTAACAGATGTGGCTGTGTACATTCACTATGTGATGAAACTTCCAGAGGGAAACTGCTGCTGATTGTATGTTATCAACCTATCACCTTGTAGGCTCTTTAGTTTGATTGTAAAGGGCCGTCGGCCTAAATATAATTAAAAAGGTAAAAGTTATCTCTCTCTCTCTCTCTCTCTCTCTCTCTCTCTCTCTCTCTCTCTCTCTCTCTCTGTGAGTGCGTGCGCGTGCGTGTGCGTGCGTGCATACATGGTAAGATCTTTTGTAGATAGCTCCTTACAAACCAAACCGTGAAATAAATGCAAATGCTCTGTGGTCACGGTTATGGCAGACATGAAAAAATTTGAGAGTAAATCATTCAGAAAGGTCGTCTCCGTATCTCATTTCAAGATGCCGTATTTGTCCTTCACACTGTATCTATGTACGCTGTGAATGTGGAGTGCCTGGTTTTCAGCTAAAGTAAGGGGAGGGAATTCTAATACAACACTCAGGAATTTTACGACGCTAAGAAACAATTGTATCTACTGCCTCCAGGTCTCCTTAGTCCTATCGCCTTTCACCTGCAGGTGACAATCCTAACTTTATCAACTACAGCAGACTGCAGGAGTCGACACATTTCCTTCAGCCTGAATCGGACTCGACACAGTCTACCCTTTGCTCGTTAAAGCATGGCTGCAGAGAGCAGCTGCAGGGCTCGAGTTTGAAATGTCATCGCCTGTCGCCTGATAGTGTTTCAAAGTCACTTTGCTGAAAATATCGCAATGGCAGATCTGCTCCATTTACATTTTTGATAATCACCGATCTCACTTGCGTTCATTCTTGGATTCCATGTCTCCCGGATTTGCATAGCGATGGTATAAAAAAGAGTCTGCTTATCGAAGAAAGCTATCAAAACTGGACGTTTTAACTCCGGGTACGGAAGTTAAGTATTGAAGTAATAAGGATCAAGATAGCGGCGAAACTCTTTGCTTTCTGACAAAGACTTTGTATTTATAGAAATAATACTTACATACATCTTCAGCTTCATCATTAATGGACTCGCTACTGGTTACCTGGTTAAAGTGTAAAACAACAACCTTAAAAACATAGGCGACCACCCTGATGAAAAGAAATCCAGCCAACTCATCAAAAGGCTTTCATCCTATTGTCATTTGTCCCGCAGCATTTTGGTAACTGCCAGCTCCAGTCACTACAGCACAAGCCAGGAAGGAAAATTGCGAAACCTGAAACGATGCAGTAGGACCTGGAACCATACATGTCTCTGTGTCTTCGGGACAAAAGGCGCAAACTGATGACTGCGCACTGACAAAGATACTTTTCGTTTATATTTGTGGGGTGATTAGGTCGTTCGTAGTGATACTAAGGTGGTGTTCTGGTGGTGTCAGTAGTGAGACATAGAGACAAATGGAAAGGGACAGAGACAGACAGAGAGACAGACAGAGAGACAGACAGAGAGACAGACAGAGAGACAGACAGACAGACAGACAGACAGACAGACAGACAGACAGACAGACACACAGACACACAGACAGACACACTGACAGGCAGACAGACAGACAGACAGACTGACAGACAGACAGACAGACAGACAGGCAGGCAGGCAGCAGGACGGGCAGCAGCAGACAGACAGACAGACATACAGACATACAGACACCAGACACGCAGACACACGGACGGACAGCGACAGACAGACAGACAGACAGACAGACAGACAGACAGACAGACAGACGACAGACAGACAGACAGACAGACACACAGACAGACAGACACACAGAGACAGACAGACAGACAGACAGACAGACAGACAGACACAGACAGACAGACAGACAGACAGACAGACAGACAGACAGACAGACAGACAGACAGACAGACAGACAGAGCAGACGGATAGACAGACAGATAGACAGAGGGACGGGCGGACGGACGGACGGACAGGCAGGTAAACAAAGAGAGCCACATATACATGTAGACTCAAACGCAAGCACAGACACACAAATACACCAAAAACACAAATGCAGAGACACACACACACACACACTTGCGCGCACGAGCGCGTGCACGCACACACACACACACACACACACACACACACATATACACACACACACAAGCGCACACACACACACCACACACACACACACACACACACACACACACACACACACACACACACATACACACACACACACACACACATTCAGACGGATGCTATCAGATCAAACCGACCTGGTGAAAAATTTGGACGGTCATCATCCCAATGCTAAACGTAGCTACGGCTGAATTTAGATTCATGTTGGAATATAATCGCCTTTCCGCCGATACGTCCTCATTAACCCTTGACTTTTGGGGTGATTATCTGCGGGAAGCAGCGCCCAAGCCCAACAGGAAGTTACGTCAAGGATGACTCAATCACAGGCACGGAGGAGGGCAGGATGGGCCGTTGGCAAAGAGATGAAGCTGAGCTCAGTCATGACTCTAGACCGACTATTCCCACCCTGGCTCTCTCCATTGCTTTCTATGTCTCAGTCATTCTCGCGTCATCAGGTCGCTTTACCAGACAACCTCATCACGGGATACGTACGCAACCTTTTAACTCAACTGACGCTTTGTGAAGTCACTATTATGACCCTTGCTGTGTAATCAGGACAACGAGCACCGTGACCAGCTTCACAAGTGCTGATCACTTGATTATCAAACAGCCGTAGTTATACATCCATTGATGAGCTATTCAGTCTCGTCATGATGAAATCAGTAAGTTTACAATCAACACTAATGCAGTAATATGTATTTTTTTGAGTGTAGATGAGTTTTTTTGCAGTGAACGTTTGTGTTATTGAGACAAAGATACATTAGGATTTATCAGCACAAGCTGTGTTCATGTGGCCCACAATCCGCAACAGCTGCTGGAGGAGCTAGGTGGAAACAGGAGCCTGGATGCACAGCCGGGGAATAGCGTAGCTAGGTTTCTTGTACACTTTGATGCACAGGAAATGCCTTAATGTTCTCTCCATTCTTTCTCTTTTCTATTCTTTCCAACATCCATAAATTAGATGAATGATCGAATCTGTATGTCTGTCTATGTCTGTCTGTCTGTCTGTCTGTCTGTCTGTCTGTCTGTCTGTCTGTCTGTCTGTCTGTCTGTC
>JAWQFJ010002069.1:147974-170474 GCA_034096865.1 Theodoxus fluviatilis
CTAGACCAGAGACACTGACTAGACGCAACATGGCCCATTATATTCGTCCTCCACGCAAAAGATTTGGGCTACAGTCGCAGTCACAAGTTGGCTTAAGCTCATCGCTTCTCAACATTGTGTAGATAAGGTCAGATTGGTTGCTGCTGGCATCACCCCAGCCTTCCATCTGGAGTACAGGCCGTAGATCAAAAAAGAGAAAGAACCATTGTAGGGTATAACGATAAGATACATTAAAAATGAAAAACTTGATCAATGAAAGAATTAGGGGTTGAACGATTTGCTTAAGAATGGGTGAATGAACTGGTAATTGAGGAATAATCATGGAAAGAAAGCCGAAAAGAGTGGAGGAAAGACAATCACTGAGGAGGATGAATGCGAGCAACCATTACCCTTTGGAGAGACTTTTATATCTGTCCTGTCCTGAACTGGTGTTACTCATTCAGCGGCAGACTGTAAGTAAATAAGGAAAGTAGAAAAAACAAACACCTGATTAAGTACTGATCGTGATTGGTATAAGGATTTTTGAGGGGTGAGGATGGCAGGGGAAAGGGGAAGGAGGGGGAAAGGCTTGAAACAGGAGAGGACAGGGACGGGAGTTGAAGAAGTCGCCATAAAACCGTGTGCTGTTGGAATGGAGGATTTTAGCTTACCCTCCTCGCATCTCCGCTTTTCACAAGGGCTGGAGCCCCGAGGGCCCGGCTGATGCTCCATAGATATGTTCCCAGTGCCCATAAACAGCACGCACAAGGCCAACCAAGTCTCCACGCTGGTTTTATAGGCAAGGAGCGCCTTCAAGCCACGGGAGATCATGGCAGCGATTGGGAAGTTTAATTGTTAAACCTCACACTGCGCGGTGTTCTAAGGCAGTTAAAGTCCTGCTTTACCTTGTCACTGTCGATTCGCTGTCGCTGTGTTCAGCTTTTGCAAGCATAACCGACAATTGTTCACTGTCTTGCTTTACTCCTAGATGGGATTTCGTCGTAATATAAGGCAGAATTAAGATTAGATATCATCTTACTTGCCACAGTCTGGCAACAGTAACGTTGAGCTGATCCAAGTGGCACAATCACGGACTACACGCGCTTGCATTTGATACGTTAGCTATTACCAAAGTATTTAGCTGTACGTTCTTAAAGTAATGCGCGTAAACTACAAACGTTATGTAGATTAACGCGTTTCCCCAGTACCAGTCGATTTTTGTAGTTTTCGTTACGAAGAACAGAAGAAGTCAGTCTTTGCTGAGTCATTTGGTGTCTATCTATATATGGGTGCATCTAGGCATAGTGCAAGTGGAGGAGTTTAGCGTACCTGAAATTTAGTTATAGAATGTTCTCCAACGCGAGCACTGAACTGAATTACTGTTAAGGGTTTAGTGTCCATTTAGTAGGAAATTATATTGGTGTGCGCGCGTGTCTCTGTATGTTTGTGTGTGTGTGTGTGTGTGTGTGTGTGTGTGCGCTTTCGTGTGTGTGTGTGTGTGCGCGCGCGCTCTTGTGTGTGTGCGCGTGTGTGCGTGTGTGTGTGTGTATGTGTAATTGCTTGTGTGTGTGTGTGTGTTTGATTGTGTGTGTGTGCACGTGTGTGTGTCCGCTTGAGTGTGTGTGTGTGTGTGTGTGTGTGTGTATGTATGTGTAATTGCTTGTGTGTGTGTGTATTTAATTGTGTGTGTGTGTGTGTGTGTGTGTGTGTGTGTCAGTGTGTGTGTGAGTGAGTGTGTGTGTGTGTGTGTGTGTGTGTGTGTGTGTGTGCGCGCGCGCGTACTTGTGTGTGTATGCATTTATGGGTTTGAGTGTGTGCGCACATTTGTTTCAACGTGTGTGTGTGTGCTTGCATGTGTTTATGTATGTGCGTGTATGTGTGTGTATGTGTGTGTGCATGCGGGCGTACGCAAGCGTGTCTGTGTGAAGTATGCTTGTTTGAGTACAAGATGTGTATATTCCTGCTTGCGCGCGTGTGTGTGTGTGTGTGTGTGTGTGTGTGTTTGTTCATTAAAAAGACTTGTAGTCCAACTGTAATCAAATGCTTTTGTGGTAGATGGGCCAGAAAAAGATTTGATAACTTGGCACATACACATATTCATGAATATGAACCAACACTCCAGGGATGGTCCTCTATTTAAGGGGTGGGGTGGGGGGAGGGGGGGGGGGGCAGGGGATGCCTGCAACCATGAGGCGTAACAGTGAATATTGTGAACGAATGAAAATATCAACACTTATTGTAAAGGCTTTGTCTGTATACCAGTTGTTGGCGACAAAAAAAGATGATTTACTACAAGTAAGTAAGTAAGTACATCTCCCGGTATCCAACAGTTAAGCGTGTTCTATAACTACAACGTAAATATAATCCTTTTTCGTCGAGTTTTGGCTGGAATTAATATGCAAACTTCCGTCAGCATCGCGTTTACTCTCAATCTTGAGTGTAGGGAAAGTGTGTATTGAGACGTTTCTCATCACGCGGCACTCACCATGTTCTTGTACAAGTAAAGATTCACACAAATAGCACCCAAGCAGTCCCTGCCGAGTAAGAGACCTCCGAGGCATATTCCACCACAGCATCAGCTACGACGATAATTATTATGGAAATCAACTTAAAGAAGGGTGCTAAGCTGTGATCATTTGTTCCGCCCGATTCCATGGCGAATCAGCTCGTGGCCGAAATTCGCGAGCACACACGGGAATCAGTCGTCTGGATAAAGAAAGGCAAATATGTGTTTGCCCCACTGCCAGGAATTGTTTCACTCGGGTTCACGATTAATCATTCGATTGCAGATGCGAACTGTTTGGACAGAAATAAAACATTTGCACCACAAAAAAGGGGGGTCATTTTGTTAGAAAGACGAGAACAAACCGTGTGTTCTAGAGAGGAGGAGTTCAATAGCAGATTTTCATCGATTATACCTCGTGGTTGCTTTGCTAGTCACTTCCTGCCAAACCTGAAAGGAAAAAAATAGGATAAGAATTTCAGGGGAAATCCGGAGATGGAGAGAGTTCACTGTCTTTTCTATTTTTCCTCGCGCTTTTTCTTCTCCACGCACACGAGGCAGGTAAAAAGGCACTCGTACCACGCAAAGCCAGGAACAGTTCGATGGTTGCCATGGAAGCACTAATTCTGTCTCGCCTGGGCTAGTTGTCTGAGCACACAGACTGGGAGCAAGGACAAAGAACCGTGATGGAAAAACCTCAGTCCATCCTTTCCTTGCCAGCAGACAACCAGCGCTCATCCTCTGCAGGGATGTTTCGGCTTGACCGAGTTCCCTAAATTTACCTGCTAACGCTCCGTGTCTTTCCCACCAGATTAGCTTTCCCTCAGCGATTGACGGGTACCGATGGACTGGGATTCCCATGGTTGTCTGTGATGGTAGTGGAGACCCATAGTGAAAACATTTTAAGCAACATCGAGGCGGTAGTGAGCTAGAAACCGAGTTGGAATGGACCTAGGGAAGGAGACGATGCTGACATCCGACAGTCCATTCTTATCAGCCGTTTTTTAGTGCCAGGAAAGGGCTTATGTGTCTGTCCGATGATCACGTGATAACGTTTAAACCAGTGTGTCAAAATCATGAGTACAGTGTTGCTTGTAACATGTATGTGAATGTTCGCAAGTGGCCTTGCTTTGTGGGTTTGACAGTGGGCTGCCCTTACTGCCCAGTGCAATACTTCCTTCTGCAGTGAAAGATAGAACTACGAAGTCTTCAGGCTCGTTCTAATAATGTCTCAAACACTGTTACGTGCACTTTGACCTTCGTTCTTGTTGATATGCAAATGATCTCTCCATTTCGCTGTCTATCCGTCTGTCTCTGTACGCAGACACGCATGTATGCGTGATTGGGTTCGTGGGCGTGGGGGAATCATGCGTATGTGTGTGCATGTGTGTATAAGTGTGTGTGTGTTTGTGGTGTATATTTGTGTGTGTGTGTGTGTGCGAGCGCGCGCGCACGCGCGTGTCTGTGTTATATATATATATATATATATATATATATATATATATATATATATATATATATATATATGTGTGTGTGTGTATTGGGGTGTGGTGCGTGCATGCGTGCTTGCGTGCTTGCATGCATGAGGGTGGGTGGGAGGGTGGGTGGGTGTGGATGTGGGTGTGTCCCTTCCCAAAAACTCCTTTTTTTACTGCACAGAAAATTCTGTTGTCAAAATCGCATGGCCCTCAAATAAAAGAATTGTTATTCGTTAAGTTTTCATACTTTTGAAATAAGAATTTTTCATATGTAATTGCTAGTTTATACATTCCTGGTTCTCTCGCAGTCGAATTTGGGATTCATTTTCTCTGTCAGCCTCAAATGATTTTGTTGTGTGTGTGTGTGTGTGTGTGTGTATGCGCGCGCGCGTGCGTGTGTGCATGCACGCGCGAATGCATGCGTGCTTGAGTTCGTGTGTGCGTGCAATAGACCATATTTGTTTCCTTCCAGTTGAAAAATTTGAAGTTTGCTTCTTGTCACTCTGTATAATGGGATGAGTACAGACAACATGTAGCTTTTCTGTGCCTGTCCCTCTCAAATTTACGGGGTGGGTGGGGGTGGGTGGTGTATGTGTGTGTGTGTGTGTGTGTGTGTGTATGTGTGTATGTGTGTGTGTGTGTGTGTGTGTATGTGTGTATGTGTGTGTGTGTGTGTGTGTGTGTGTGTCTTTCATTGAACCGTCACCACCCCCACCCCCTTCCCCCCTCATGCGCGCACACTCTTACATAAACACACATACACCACATAAAAAAACACCCCACGACATAGGATGTGACAGGAGGAACCATTTATTCACGGAGGCAATACAACAACAACAGCAGCAACAAACCGACAACAACAAACAGCTTCAATAAATGTACGTTGATAAGAAAATACACTAGGTGATTGTTCTGCAATGTCAGTATATTTGTAACCACTGATGACAGTGACAATGTCAATGACGATGATAGCGGCGACGATGGCTAAGCACAGCACGGATAATGCCGGACAGATTTTTACAAGATGAGATAACATAAAGTACATTGAACACTTTTCCCCCCTTTATGTACAGTTTTCAAAGTTGTATGGTCCCTTTCATGTAACGGACATGAATGTGAAGAACAATAGCTATTAAGCACATTTCATGAACAAGAAAAAGCAAGTAAGACTACAATAACACATAGATGATACCTATGATTAAGTTTGATGACTGACGAATCATTGACGTTTCCACTCATAATCCGTTTAGTTTAAAATCGAGGCGGTCTGATATCTTTCTGATTTGTTCCCGAAACGAGCAAGAGACAAAAATCACAAACTGCCTGCGCTAGAAAACTTTTTAAAGCAGTTTTTCCCTGAAATTGGCGATGATTTGAACGATGAATTGTTGAGAAATTTAGCATGATGCAGTAAACATTTCCATGGTGTTACGTAAATTAACAATCCTTTGATACGTTAATTACATTTCTGCAACAAACAGAATGGCGCGTCTTTTCCTTGTTAAACAAAAACTGTTCCCCTAAAATTAAACCAACATCATTTGAGTTATTGTAATTGTGATTTTGAACTTGCATTTTTCTATCGCGTACTTCTCATAAGATCCAAACTGTGTGACTTCTTCGACGAAGACGGTAACGAAGAAATTTCTCAGCCACAGTATCACTTACCACGCTGCTCAGGGAATGAGAGTTGTTCTCTGTATTACCCCTTCCCCATCCCCACTCCATCCCCATCCCCATCCCCCCACCCTCAACCACCGCCATTCCCATCTCTCGCTTTCAATACTCTTTTTCGACACAGTTTCAAGCAGATACTAAGAACTTTATGTTGATAAACTGGTCTAGAGAAGTCTAAAAGAGACAGGCGCAAAAGACCTCCAGGAAAGATGTGAGGAGGGTCGGGAGAGGCCGATTGTACTGTGGAAAAGATGGAAGGTTTGGCCTTGCGGACAGACATGTTTGACGTGCAGGAGATGAAGAAGTTTAGACACATCGCTACAAAGGCTAGCGAATCATCGGGGCCGGTAACTCAATAGCTCGATCATTCAATATGGTTTGAATAAAGACCAATAACTCACATTCCTGTCGAAACTACCCCACACTTTCCACACCGATTATTGGGTTTCTATGTCTCTTAAAAACTGGCACATGATAGCGAAATTGGTTTTCAGACACATTGGACCCAACTCAATTTTCACTCCACGGAGAGAGTTCTAAAGGACACTGACTCCCGGCTACGTCAAGGGTTCTTTCTCTCCTTTGTAGAATGCCTTTGTTTCCTTCACAGGTACCCTGTTTTATTCCTGAGTGGGAAGAGACAATGCAACCTGGAAACCGTGCCTGGTTATGACATTCTAGGATCCACGCGTGCCTTGAGCGACAGCAGGTAGCGTTTTAAACTGAACACGTGGGCTAGTCAAGCCCCGTTGCCAATGCAAATATCAGCTTCGTTTACCGCTATTCATTATATTTATTTAGTGACAATATGAAAACAAAACAATATAAACGACTCAAACAGACCTTAGCAATAATTTTGCGAGAGAAGAACGTCCTATCTGATAAGAAATAGTTCCAAAATAACTTGAGCAGTCTCCGTGCACCGTATCAGTCATATGGGAAATACTACTAGTTCAGACATTAGCGACAGGATTGGGGGGGGGGGGGGGGGGGCGGAGGGGGCTTAGCGAGTTTTATGAGAGAAACATTTCCCGAATGGACAGATCGACGAGAATGCATTTACATTGACGACGTATGAGGCGTCCGGTTCTCTGCAGTTCGGGGCATTTCCACAGCCGGAGTTGGGAAACCGAATATTCCCCCATGGAAGATTTAGTGGCTTAAGAGAAGGATGAAGGGAAATCCTGTACAGAGCAAACAAACTGTCAAGAACGCGACTGGACATATAATCAGATATGCAACCCGAAGTTCGTGACGGGGAATAACAGGGCGCGTGGATCTGCCTGATATATTATATGCAATCATGTTAGAGTTTCGGATAGAAATAAAAGAAAATAAGTTTTCCTCTGTGCGGTGGTTTAACATTGCATCCAGATTTTTATAGAGTTTACTCGCCATATCAACGTAATGCAGGGAGGCTCAAGAACATTTTAGCGATTGGATGGGCAGATCAGTAGACAACTTAAAGAAGAAAGAAAAGGCACTCAGGAGGAAAAAGGAAGCAGATTAGTGCGAAGAAATGATAGCAAAGTGTCAGGTACACTGTAATCCGGCACCCAGAGGTGTATTTTAAAAAGAGGTGTGTGTGTGTGTGTGTGTGTGTGTGTGTGTGTATGTGTGTGTGTGTGTGTGTGTGTGTGTGTGTTTCGCTATGGAAAAGGAGGTGATTCGGCCCTTCCTATAACATGTGATCTTGTGTCCCATCTGACTATTGTATAAGTATAAACTCTTTTTGTATCCTTGCCAGAGAAGGGCTGTAAGAAAAGACGTACCGATTGCAAGAGGAGACTAGGGAACATTTCCACGGAGTGCACAAAACCATCTAGAGTGACTTAACATCAATTCATTGCAAACGTAGCATATTGCGCTATTCGTACGCACGTGCAATCAAAACATCATGAAGGCAGTAATATGTGTGGAGCTCTGAGAACCCTATAGATCTTGGCACCTTGCCAGACCCAAAGGGGATTCCTTTGACAGGGGTTTTCCCGGCACAAAATATCTCATGTCTGTCCTTGCCAGTTTCAGCTCTGCCTTGTAAGTTTGCACGATTGCTACCGAGAGAGAATTTAGCGGCACGACAATAATGGTACTTCTGGACATCTCACTGAAACGAACACAGCTTTTAAAGTAGGAATGAAAACAGTACTAATAGTCAGGCAGATACACATGCACTGACAGTTTGCTCTTAATTGCAAACAGGTCGCATAGCGAATGGAATGAGTATGCACGAGCGTAAAACCGGTGCATAACTAACCCTTTCATATGGACGCAAGGTGCGTATTACATGGGATAGTAGAGAGATAGTGGTAGTAGAGTAGTTCTCGTCATTTTTACTGCGACAATCTCTCACAGGTCCTTCCCGCCATCTGCACTGCCACACTCGCGTAGTGGAGAACGGGAAAACGTTACACATGCTGGGAACGTCGGACGGAAGCGGAAAGATGACCAGAAGGCCCACGTATCCACATTAGTGCATGGAGACGTTGTGAGCAACGTGAATTAGCGACCGGGGATTTCCTCTAGGGAAAAGATTCAGACAACATTTGACACATGACTATATGGAAGGATATAAGGTGTTTGAAGGAACTTACATTATAGGAATCTGATTGTTCCCAGTATTTTGGTGGACTCTTGCAAGTATTTAGCGACCAAAAAACTATTTACAAACTGAAGGGAGGAAGAACATTCAAAACTAGACTGGACGTCAAGAGCTTGTCACGAAACTACACATTTTCCAGGATAGAAAAAGGAATCGGGAACGGAAATGCTAAGCTAAACGGCCTCCCGGATTATGTCTTATTTCTCTGTGCTCGCCCAACATCACGAACTACACATTTCCTGTCCTGGAAAATTTGTAGTTTCGTGACAAGCTAGCCCCTGTGTCCGCGTTTCACCCTGATGAAACATATTTTACCGCATACTTTTGAAGAAGTTGCGGAAAGCTTGAGGAAGACTCTAGGGGTCGAACCAAACGATCAAAAAGGGTACCTGTCATTTAGACGGCCAGATGAAATGTGTAGTTCGTGATGTTGGGCGAGCACAGAGAAATGAGACATAATTCTGGAGGCCGTTTAGCTTAGCATTTCCATACAGACTGAATGAAGACAAGTTTTCCTACTTTCGGTCGACAAAGCCTTTAAGAGATCTTTTGCATATTCCCACCTCGGAAAAGCAACTTTATGCAACGTAATATAACGAAAGACTTAGCGACTCTGTAAAACAAAGTCAAGTCTGCCGGCCAGTACAAGAACATTTATCTCAGGTAGGTACAGACGGTCAGACAGGCATGCACCATGCAGAGTTCGGCCATAGGCATGAAGACAATGCCATGTGGTCGAAAGAGATGTCGGAAAACTTCAACGGTTTCGAAAAGGCGAAAGGCTTATAATTATGTTTAGCTTGCATAAACTTTCCTCCGCCATTTACCATGACTGTCTCATTTCAGCCTGACCCTGCGCACACAGATGGAAATCAGCGACTGCAAGTAAAGGCCTTTGAACGACCCGTTAGTATGCCGAAAACAATTACAACAAAAATGGGGGAGTTATACAGTAAATTAACACAGTCAATGGTGTGTGTGCTATCTTAATCCGACGTACGAACATTACTGTTTACCTTCCGCAACGCAGAAGTCGGCATATTTCCACATCATTCTCTTTGATGCCTATCTCAACGGACATTAAGCTGATACAGAAACAGTAATGGAGCACCTGATGACATGTGAGAAAAGTAAGCAAACTCTCAAGAGAAGACTGGTTCCATCTCCACCTTGGAGCTAGAATTTTCCCTGTGTGCTCTCTTACAGAACTCTTGTTTTGGAGTTCCAGTCCGATTTCAACGACACTTGAAGAACTAAGCGATCATTTGGGAAGACTTGCACAACTTGGATTAACACAAACACCTCAGTCTGATACTTTAGCAAGTTTTCACAACGTACAGTGCGTGCAAACGTTCGACCATAGTGCAGTGTATACAGCGCGGAGTTTTGCAATGCAGCGCTTTCCGTACTTACCTCGTGGAAATAACGGAGCGTTTTCCTTCCATTGCCGAGTGTCCTAAAACATCTGCCTCTCCACGCAGTTTGAGCCATATGGGACATTTTCCGAACGGCTGGTTTTCATTTGGGTACCAACCCCTAGCTTGGATATCACACATAAAGTGTTGGATCTGCACTTCAGTTTCACTCTCTGAATTCCAATGGAAAAACCTCAGACCTCGCTGTACGCAGTAGAGGAATGCAAGCTCAAGATCACAGTTACAATGAGATAAACTGTTGATAACTAATTTTCAAGGCTTTGGCAGACAATGTCAACATTTTAGTTCACGCCATTTGGCGACGTTTAGAGAAAAAAGTACCGCACCCCATTAGCTGCAGAAAAAAGTGTCAAAGGCAGTTTTTGTTTCCGCTAGAGCTGACATGTTAAAGGCACGACTCACATATCAGCAGGCAAGATCTATAACGATCTCAAACTTCCTGCATTTCGCAATAGAAACACACACATCAACACCTCCTCTTTCAGTGACTGAAAAAACGAACAAGAACACATGAAACATGCTGTCGAATAACTGGAAGCAATGCGTGAGTTACATAGTCAAAGTTGTGCAGCCTCTTAGCACAAGGCAGCCAAGACGAAATGACTTCACTCAGTTCATCGGCAGGACTCACCGACGCAGTTTAAGATGCGCTGACAATGTGTAAATGGGCGTGGTGTTTTCAAATTGATTACCTACCGCATAAGTGCTTTCGGTTACGGATGTAAATTTCACAACCAAATAGAAACAGGCTGAGTGATACGAGCTTCAATTCAATGTACATATCATTTCATATTCTGTAATATTTGTCGATATTAATCAACAAGTATTCGACAGCCGCAATGTTCTTGGTCACGGTACGAATATTGTGTCTTTCATCTCAGTTCTCACACAGTCACCTTATTCTACCTCCCGCAAAAATTCGCAAACTATCAATACATTTTGATTTATGAAAAAAGTTGGATCTTTAGAAGTTTAAAGAAAGCCACCAACATTTTCCTATAAATTCGGGTTCTTTAAAATATGAGGTCAAAGTTTATCAGCAGGAAGTTCTAGATTATATGTTCTATCAGCTCACTACAATACTTGAAAGTTGAACAGATACAGGGAAAGCTGGAACAAGGAGAGAGAGAGAGAGAGAGAGAGAGAGAGAGAGAGAGGGAGAGAGAGAGGATGAAATGATCTTTGATTGGTTTGCCTCATGCATCTTACTGTACCATGGCTTGAAATAACAAAGTGGACCGTGTTGAGAAAGATGCACTCTATGACGTCATTCACTCATCTCTGTCGTGTCCTTTTTCTCGGTGCTGTCTGTTACAGTTCAAAGGGCGCGCTGTTTTGAAGGACCAAGTGGTGTCCGTGAATGGCGAGCGTCTGTCAGCTTTGAACACTGCTGACTCCAGATTCGGCTCTGAGGGCCAGGGGTACAACTTTCCTCGTTTGCATTTGCTCTCAATGTCCCCTTGTGTATATTAGACACATCTGCGCTCCAAAAACATGCTAGATTTGATAGACATTTGCAGCGAAAGAGACCATGTATGCCGATGGATTTATTGTTAAGGCTGAGAGTCTCACTTTGTCAACTATGTAGTAATCGTTGGAACTGAGGGCGTTGAAAGATCCAGGTGAGTCCACAATATAGGGGTAAGGGAATGGAACAAAAGTGGTTGTAGGATAAGATTTTGCTGGTCAAGTTGAAGTTACAAGGATGAATTCAATAAATGATTGGCGTTCAATAAATCCAATTTTTCATATTAGACAGACCGCATCAATTGCTTAAAGATTACAATGAATAATACAGGGGTGTGGGGTGGGGTGTGTGTCTAATAAAAATCAATCACTTCTATTAATCCACGACTAGAATTCATAACTTCCGTGTCTAAAAAAGAGCTTAAGAGTTTTTGGATGTTCTCTTGCTTTTCTTGTCTGTAGTCAGTTTCTTTTTTTTCTCCACAAACCTTTCGTCAGTTGTTGAAGTAATTCACAACTCTTCTCTGAAGAGGAGACTAAAGGAAAATGCCGGGTCCAAGTCTATGGCGGCCTCAGAGGACGATGTTGACCCAATTAATAAGCTTCCAATACCATTTCTAAGCCATTTTTTAAGTCTTAGAACAAGGCATCACTACAGAAACAAGCCTTGTCGTGGAAACACATCGGGATGGCCTGTCAGAAACAAATTGCAGGTGTTCACTTCCACTCTTTCCGACTCTATTTTCTCCCAAACCCTGCAAGTTGATTCTCAGGGGGCGAGTTTTGAGAAGTCTTCAGTTTCCATGAAACGCATCACAGTGCCCAGTCAAATATGATATTGAGCGAAAAAATCTACGATAATGACCACAACAAAATCACCCATGCAAGTTTAATGATTTTCAAGCCAACCTGGTTGTTCAAGAGAGCGCAGCGTTGACAGAGCGAGCTGTGTCCACGAAGTCGTACATCACTGCCCTGACTACTGCCTGTCGCCACCTCGAAGCCCATGCGAGTAGCCTCCCTTGTTCGATGGCGGCCACGGCGTGTCGCCAGTAAGCTCCCAGCAGACCAGGGGGAGCTGCCATGGAACCTTTCCAACGCAGAGGCCAGCTGAGGCGGAGGCGCGTCAGTGGAAACGGTCGGTACATCTTGGCTCTTGTTCTTGGGTAGTCTACGAATCGAATGAAGAAGACGTGCGGCACCTTTCCCATCTACTGGAAGGTGCAAGAGATGTCAACATTTCAGAGGCAGCTGTTCCACATCGGTACAGTTACCTTCAGTTATCGTCCAGATTTGATTTTGCAGGTCAACAGATTTTCGTCAGATTGAGTCTGGAAAGAGGTACAAACATGGATGTCACGGAACCATTGTCACGGCGGTTCGTCCAAATACACCTCTCTCCTTGTGTTTACGGAACTTTAAACGCCGACGATGCTGGTCGCAGGTGATCACGGCGGGCAGCTTTCTTTCTCCAGGCAATCTCGATGCAGACTCCAAGTCTTCTTCCTCGCCCGCAAAGAACTGACATCAAGACGTCTTCGAAACCTTCACCCTCCCGTCAGCTGGACGCACTGGGCGCCTGCCGTCTAGCGGACGTCTTATATTCGCTTGACCCTGCCCTTGTACTTCTGCGTGAGTTTTTCGACCTGGTGGGTCAGACACGTGTCTGCGCAGCACGTGAGCTCGTGCTGTAGAGGATCAAAGTGTGCATCTAATGCCCGAACCCTGCAGGCGAGCCTTCGTCAGCCTGGCTGAGCCGGGTGTGGCGATCCAAACGTCTGAATGCAAAATCGATGGACATGGAACAAATCCCCCAAGGCCAAGTATCGAGGCGCAGTATTGACGTCCTGAGCTGATTACCGTGGAAATATGACGGAGCTTTACGCAGATATGAGCTTCCGTCTGCCCCGAATCACATACACTCGCAAAACTACTTACAAAGTTCGACAAAACTATCGAGCAACAGTAAATTACCTTGATTTTTTTAAACCATACTTCCAATGAAAAGTCACACAATGAATGTTCACCGGGAAAATTCACAACATACTTGGTCGCTTGAAACATGTGTATTTGAAATAGAAATCATAATCTACTATCACATTTGTAGCACACGACGCACTATTAATCTCATTTCAGTAAAAATTCCTCGTTTCCGTCGGGAGGCGTGAGTTCTCTTCGTATGGAGGGGGAATATAAGGAGGAGGAACTTTATCTTCGTAGATGATTTTTTCCTTGCCCGTAATACAGTAGAATATGCTGCAAAGAGAAATAAATCAAGTTCAATGATTTTTTAAACACTCTTGGAGGGCAGTGTACTTTGACATTACTATTCATTCCTAAAATATGTTCATACCTCACTGCCAACATCTGAAGACTGTTATGTAATAATTCAACTCTTACGTCTTTGATTTTTCGTGAATTGGAGCTGAAAACATTGGTTTACATTCCGGACAATGCCATAACTATGACTGGATATTTTTCAGTACAAGACTGCTATTATAACGTTTTCGTGCTATGGAAACTTATTTAGCTCGTCTATTAAGGAAATGGATGATTGCACAATAACTTTTATCACTTCTTGGTTTTGATGACACTACGGCGTTAAATGCGGAATAATTTCTCGTGAATGTACGCAGATGCGCGTACACAAACACACGCACACACGCACAGACACACACACACACACACACACACACACACACACACATACACACAAGACACGCAGAAGCACACACACAAACACGCTTGAGTGCATGATCGCACGCATGCAACACACACACACACACACACACACACACACACACACACACACACACACACACACACACACACACACACCACACACACTCATACACACCAAATATGACACGATCCTGTATATAGGCATTGTTCAATGTAACCCATCCATCCATCCACAAGCCTGTGCGGTAGGCATACTTTTGCACACGCCACCACAGTATCCATGCCTTTCAACGTCATCCTTCACAACTTGCCTTCTCCCCTTTCCTCCCCACTGGACCCCAACGTGCACAGGTACAAGCACGCACTTAAAAAATATGCGCTATCACTCCTCGTTCTTTCTTTGTCTCTGTCTGCCTCTCTCTCTCTCTCTCTCTCTCTCTCTCTCTCTCTCTGTGTGTGTGTGTGTGTGTGTGTGTGTGTGTGTGTGTGTGTGTGCGCGCATGTTTGTGTATGCACGTGTGTGTGCATACGTGTGTGTGTACGTGTGTGTGTATGTGTGTGTCTGTGTGTGTGTGTGTCCATTTGTTTGCCCATGGGTTTGCTTGCCTATGTGTACGTGAGCTCGTATATCTGTTTCTTTCTGCCTCCCTGTTTCTGCCTGCTTGCCTGCCTGCCTGCTTGCCTGCCTGCCTCCCCTTTTTGTATATGTCTTCCCTTCCACCTTCTCTCTCTTTCGCGCGCTCGCGAACGCGCGCACACACACACACACACACACACACACACACACACACACACACACACACACAGAGCGATACACAGATGTACACACACATAAGCATACACGCCCATGTACATATACACACACAGTCACACATATACAGATGTATATATGCACATACACATGTATACACACACATACACACAGACACACAACATACACACAAATACATACACACACGTATATACACACACATATGCACACACACACACGTACACACGCACACGTACACACACACAAACACACACACACACACACACATCCTACACGTACAGAATGCCAAGGCCGGCGAGGACACAGGTTGCCGCCATGACCACGAAGACTGCCCCGTGGAAGGAGTTCACTGTGGCGGAGAAGACCGCGTTGTAGAGCAAACTGGACCCCAAGTTGCAGGCTGATTCCATGGCAGCTATGCTGGAGAACAGCGCTCCTGGAAGTGTGCAAGGGCAATGATAGAGAGACGGGGGTTGGTGGATGGAGGGCGGGGAGGGGTGGGGTGGGATGGAGAGAAAAAAAGAGAACTGAACTGAACTGTTTGTTTTTTTCATGCCATCGGCCCATTGCATATACATGTATGTGAAAAGTACGTTTACACCAAGCACTAGAGTAATTTTGCTAATGTATTGTGCATGATGTACAATTGTTCTATTTAAGTACGAATTGATTCTTAGTTGCTTGTTCAACTCAGCAAGCTCATCTATTCTTTTATTGGTGTTCCCTTGATCTACAGTCATATAATATGTGCATAGCTACTGATCCTTTCATTATGTCATTAACTCCCTGCATAAGATATTGACATACATTACCATACTTTCTGTTTTTAGCTACCGCTCTAGGTATTTTTCCTTTTGTTGCTGGTATGCGGAGCAGGACAACATAAAGTGATCCTGAGAGAAGAGAGAGAATGAAAGAGGGAGAGAGAGAGAGAGATAGAGAGAGAGAGAGAGAGAGAGAGAGAGAGACAGACAGACAGACAGACAGACAGAGAGAGAGACAGAGACAGAGACAGCGAGAGAGAGAGAGACAGACAGACACGCACGCGCGCACACACACACACACACACACACACACACACACGATCACACACACACACACACACACACACAGACAAACACTCAGACACACACAGACAAACACACACACACAGACACACTCACAGACAGACACATTCACAGACAGTCACACCCACAGACAGACACACTCACAGACGCAGTCACGGACAGAGAAAGTCACGGACAGACACAGTCACAGACAGAAACAGTCACAGACAGACACAGTCACAGACTGACACACACTCACAAACTGACACACTCACAGACAGACAGATACACTCACAGACAGACAGACACACTCACAGACAGACACACCCACAGACAGACACCCCCCCAGACAAACACACTCACAGACTGACAGACAGACAGACAGACGGACGAAAGGACGGACGGACGGACAGACAGACAGACAGACAGACAGACAGACACACTCACAGACACAGACAAACAGGCACAGACACACAGATACAGAGACATAGACACACAGACAGACAGACAGACAGACAGACAGACAGACAGACACACAGACACACAGACACACAGACACACTCACAGACACACTCACAGACTGACACACTCACAGACTGACACACTCACAGACAGACAGACAGACAGACAGACAGACAGAAAGACACATAGACAAACAGACACACACACACACACACACACACACACACACACACACACACACACACACACACACACAGCTAGACGCACAGCGTCGGATTCTCACTATCATGCTTACTGACTGGTATCGACTTTGCCTTACCACAAAGTACGTTTATCTAGATTCTGTACCTTACAGTCCTATTTAACTAAACATGTTTTTACAGCAATAATCATGAAACACGACATGAGAAGAAGATAATAAAACTGATTGACAACATGAAGTTTATCTATCCTGTGCTTTTGAAAAGACGTTCCTTCCTGCGTGCTTTAGACAATGCGTAAAAGCAACAAACTCTTTCAAATATTAAAAAATTATTGGAATCGTCGTGCCAAATTTTGTTTACGAATGTCTCTACTTCTTCCGTCAAAGTCCACAAACAAGGCCTGCAAAGCAAAGTGGACACCTCTATTTTACAGTCTCTAAACAACGTTGCAATTACATGGGTTGCTGATTTTGTGCCCTGCCTGGTAGCCAAAGAAACATTTAAACTGAGAACAATAGTCAAACTGATTATATACCTCAGTCGAGAAAACTACATTCCTTCTTTTGAGATACATATCCTCACTTTCTGGTGCTAACGAGAGGACGTTGCGTTTTCTTACCTTGTTTTTCTGGGGGTGACATCCTGGAGAGGAGGGAGCGGACCACAGGCACCGCTGTCAGACCCACCACACCCAGCACGCACACTGCCAACACAGAATGATATCTTATTAAGAAATCTGGAAGTCAAGGGGAATCACTTCAGAACAGCATGCGTTGCTGATACGGATCTAAGATGAGCATCATCAACACCATACGTATCTCTAGAGCATATTGCTGGCCACGTCCCTACTCCCGTACGTGTTTTGAAGACGAGAGCTGCTGACCCATATTACGTATGTACATTCAGAGGTCGTTGACGACAGAGTTCTCGAGAGTGTATATGCATCCTCCGATTGAGGAGAGGGGAGTAGATAAATACATCTGGAGATTGCTGACGACCAACCGTCGAACTATTTGTGGGGAAAACAATTGACTTCAAAGCCAATGTGCAGATGACAGGAGGGATAAAGTATCCATGAACATGAGTTAATATAAAACTATCGGTAACGTATCAATCTTCTCCGTTGGAAGTATTGGAATGACACTGAAAACCATACATACATCAGGGAGTCGTTGATTGCTGGATCCACAAAGAGCCATACATTTGCATGTACTTGAAAGTACCAATGGAAACTGTGGGCGGTTCAGTGAACACTGAAGTATTTGAAAGTTCACACTTCTAATTGATACTCTTTGCACCAATGGTTTCAAACGTCCAGAGTACACAGTAAATGCATAGCATGTGGAGTGCTTCCGATTACATGTATACCTGGACGTCGCTGGCTGACAGGTCCCTCGGCAGTTATACCTCTGCTACACGGAAAATACTACCGATACTGCCTTCTGATGCACATCTAGAAATGATTGCTTTCAGTTTCAAAGATAACACAAGTCTGCTGCAAGGTAGCTACAATTCTTACTTCCAAAGCATGTACGTTTGAAGCTCGTTGTCAACCAGGTTTCCGACGAAAAAACATCTGCTCCTCTGTAAGTGTGCAACGCTTACGTATTCACGTACACCTGGATACTGTTGACGGCCACAATTCTTTGAAAAAAGACGACTACTCTACTCAAGGAGGTGTAACTACCCTTGTGCATCTGGAGGTCGCTGGCAGCCGGTCACCAAGAAAAGAAACCTATTCTACTGTATTCCTACTATGCATATTTACCCGTATAGAATTAGAAGTTGTTGACGGTAAGGCCTCGAGAAAGAAAACACCTGCTTTACTGTTACCCTGCAAGATCTACTTGTCTGTGTAAATTTAGATGTTTTCATGGTCAGGTCCCCACGAAAAAACCATTACTTCTCTACTGAACGTATGCGAGGCCTCCGTACCCATGTATTTATCTGACAGTCATCGGCAACTAGATGTAGGCCTACGAGAGGAAAATACTCTACCGAAAGTCTACGAGGCCTACGTACCCAGGTATACATGTATATGCAGGGCCCCAATAGGCAAATCCTCGAGAGATAAGATACCTGCTCTACTGACAGTCTACGACGTTTGGGTACCAATGTACATCTGGCAGTCGTTGGCAACTAGATCTATGAGAGCAAAATGCTCCATTGAAAGTCTCCGAGACCTACGTACCCATGTACATCTGCAGGTCGTTGACGGCCAGGCCCTCCAGCACGAAGGAGCCTGCTCCCAGCAGAAGTCCCAGCAGCGCCACCAGCTCGTCCCGAATCCAGCGCTGCAGCAGCAACACCGCCAGCGTGGAGCCAACGGTGCGCGTCACGGAGGCGGTGGCTCCGAAATACGAGATCCTGTGTGCAAGTGAAGCAGTGCAGAGTTAATTCATATCGCAGGAGTTTGGATCGCGAACAGTGAATAATTCTCCAAAAAGTGCTACAGTGAAAGCTCAATAATATTAACTTTCTTCACGATTGTCCTAACGAGACAATCCCGAGTTCCTGTAATTGTGAATTGGTTGGTTTTCGACGAACTCGATTTATTCTTACATGCGTATTTGGATTTTTTTTAAACGCTGCATGCTTTGCCTCCAAGTAATCTGGCCACCCAGTTAATCTCGATCACGAGGACAATCAAGTCGGACGTGAGGACAGTCCGGTAGCAGTGCTACCCTTTCTCCGTGCTAAGCACCTTGATATGATGTCACCTCAGTTCCAGTTCGAGAGTTCAGCGATACGTCTCCGCGTTTCATCAAAGAGTGGGAAGGAGCAATTCAAGTTATGCATCTAAGAATGTGATCCTGGCAGGATAAAGTAGCACGCTCGTACGCATTGTCCAGTAAAGAAAACTGAATGGAACATCAGTCTTTTTTGGAGCTAAGGCAGAGTTGCATACCCTCATATTGTGCTTTCAGGGACATGTTGGCTCAAAATCAGGGACACAGAATGATTTTCAGGGACATGGTGTCTAATACGAGCAACATAGCAGTAAAGACAGAAACTGTTAAACTCACCTTATTATATACACTATGTACACAGCTTGATACAATGCACCTACTTGTTACTCTTGGACTGAAGAGAGTTGTAATATGCACTCTTCAACTTCTCCAAGTCTGCCCTCTTATAAAACCGTGTGACGGCCTCCCCTGGCCTATACTTGGCAACCACAAGGGCTTCAAGTGTGTCCAGCCCCATGTTGCTCCGAAAGTCTGTTTTGTTCTTTCGCACAACTGAGAAGATCCTTTCGCAGTGGGCCGAGGAATGGGGAATGGTCATGATGGTACACATCACTGTCGGCAAGACTGGGAATAAGGGCTGTCCATCTTCCTGCAGCTTTCCAATCTCTCGCCATGTAGCATCAATCCTGTCGGTGCTCTTGATGCACGCACTGATGTCAGTGGTCTGGTATCTTGCGAACTCCAGCTTGATGCAATTCACTCCAACACCAGGTGGCAAAAGCTTGGGGAATCTTGTGAAGAAGTATTCCAGATCGCACCTCCAAGGTATCAGGGTCAACCGTTCGAACCACTAATGGAAACAGCTTTTTGTCACCAGAGTCATTACTGCCATCCGTGGAAAGTGTGAATGGACGTTGTTGAATCAGGCGTTCAGCAAGCGTCAGAGATGTGTTTGCCGCTATCTCTCGAACAACTGCTGTACCCTTACTGCGACCGCATCGGAACTCGCTGGCGACCTTAGAGTCTTTGAACATGATGGGTAAAGCTTTGTTGAAAACATCCAAGGCAGAAAAGGGCAAATTCAGTTCAGTGATCAAGTCCACCATCATCACCTCTGCGCGTGTGGTATCCATTTCCAACGATTATGCAGTAGCAAGAGCGGTATCAGGAAAGAATTCAGTTATTTTGCTGTTGTTCTGTTGCTCTTTTAACTTTTTTTTAGTTTCTTTCGTGTTTGTCGGTGTCCACATGGCGACGGCAGTCGTCTTTTCTACCCGATTTGATGGAAAAGTCACAGGCACAAACTTCACAATAGGCGAAAGTGTTTCCTTTCTTCCCCGTTGTGATAATGCTCCACAGTTTCGTATAATCTGCTCTGAAAGTTTGGCTTCGCTTTGGTGTCTTTGAATCAGATTTATCAGCGGCAGTTTCAGCAGAATCATTCTTTCGCTTGGTGGCCATGACTCGGACTTTTCTGACTCCAAAAGCCCGCTTCTTTCTCCCTCAATCGGGAAAAGCCGTATTTCCTGCGCATGCGTGTTTGTGGTTATCGGCAGTATCCGCCACTATGACGTGTGATCACGAAGTACCTTCGGCAATTTCCGACAATGTTTAGCTGAGGGTACATCTGTACCAGCGTACACGAGCACTCTTGCAGCTCTGATTGAAAACGTGTCTTGGACTTTTTCAATTTTCCGGGACGCGAATGAACAAATCGTATTTCGGGGACACCCACGTCAATTTTATGCTTTTTCGGGACAAATAAGGACCCACCGTAACGGTAGGCAACTCTGCTAAGGAAACTCCATACTTTTCAATCCCAGTTCACTTACTTCTGAGCATCCCAGCAGAAGGGCTCGTTGAGCTGATAGATGGACTCCAGGCTACTGCGTCCCATGAAGCCGATGAGCGCAAAGAAGAAGACGAAGATGCAGAGGTTGAACTGCACCTTCCTCTTCGTTTTCCCGTCGAACAGGTAGAACCCCATGACGTTACGCAAGTGGTAGGCAATAGACCAGACCTTCTCCTCCTTTTCCCTCAAAGTCTCGGGCAGCAAGAACAGCATTATGACGAGGGCTAGGAGCAGCGTACCCAGCATGAGGACAGCTGGCCAGGTGTAGCCCACCGCCTCGATAAGGTAGCCAGTCACGAGCAGGAAGACAGCCACGCCTACGTTGATGGCGAAGTCCACCAGGGCGATGGCCACTGTGCGATCATGACTTGGAAGAGTGACGTCAGCGCTGACGGCGAAGGCTGCCAGGAGCATGGTCCCCAGGGATCCCGTCAAGCCGTCCAGAGCGTTGCCCAGGTAGAGGAGGTTGAGGTCGAGGTGCCACTGGATGACAACCACGGTGAACAGCGCCTTGGCAAGCCCGCCCAGCAGCGGCAACAGAAAGAGCTTGCGTCGCCCGAAGTAGTCCGAGTAAGAGCCATAGACCAGGTTGGCCAGAATGGACGGAATGCCCTGGAAGGATGGAAGTGGAGACAGAGGTACAGGTAGTCATTTTACGTGGCGATCATCACCCACAACCCGGGCCTCCAGCTGCTGTACCCTTCATCACCTGTCATCACTGGGCCACAGGAACAATCCTCTACGTCATCATCAAAGGGAAGTGGTTTCTATGAAAAGCTATGGCCCGTTATCAGTCAAGCATTTCCATCAGATGCATCGATAAGCAGGACTTCAAAAGTAGAATGGCGATTGAATGAATGGTGAAAAAAGATAAAGGCAATAACGCCTAAATGCCTCTGGAGGTTCAATGTTGTACTTTACCCCCTTCTCATACGATCAGCGTATGTTGGCGAAGATGAGGATGTCAAAATTACTGCTAACCAAATGTTAAATGAAGTGTTTTAGAATTACGAACGACGAAAGCATGCAAAAGCAGGGGTCTCCGCCGCTCACACCTTTGCATACATACACTCACACACACACGCACGCACACGCGAACACACACACGCACACACACACGCACACGCGAACACACACACGCACACACACACGCACACACACACACACACGCGAACACACAAACGCACACGCACACACACACACACACACACACAAACGCACACGCACGCACACACACAGACACACACACACACACACACACACGCACGCACGCACACACACACAAACACATGCATACACACACACGCACACACACACATACACACTCACACACACACACGCACGCACGCACGCACATACACACACACACACACACTCACATGTACACCTACAGTGACATGCACACACACACATACATACATACATACACACACATACACACACACAAAAACACTAACACACACACACACACACACCGCACACACACGCAGACACACACGCAGACACACACGCAGACACACACGCAGACACACACACACACATACACACACACACATACACACACACACACGCACGCACACATGTACACTCACAGCGGATTGCACATACACATACACACGCGCACGCGCACACACACACACACACACACGCA
>JAWQFJ010002069.1:175474-182974 GCA_034096865.1 Theodoxus fluviatilis
TGGCACATAGCCAAGAATCAATCAATCAAGTTAATGCTGTGTAGCAAGAATGTTTTGGCCGAAAACCCGATTGAAGAGAATACAGTAGATCATGGTTATCCTGATATGCCATCAAATGCTTGTGAACATGTTTTTCAAGTGGCTTTGATAGTATAGAAAGTATTGAAATGGGTTTAAAATCATTATTATTCAAAGGGGTCTTCATTTTTGGTAAAGGAATAACTTTTGTTATATTTCCATTCATCGGGAAACGTGTAATCGGTGATACACAAGTTATATATATATATATATATTATGTATGTATATATGAGTGAGAGATTCAATAATGTATGGAATAGAAATTTTCAAAATGAAGGTGTTAATACCATCATGTCCAACTGATTTCTTATTCATCTTCTCAAGAAATATGCCAACTTCATGAATGCCAAATCTTTAGACTCAGACAATCTTCCTTTACAAAATTCACTCAAAATCAATTCTCCGGAAAGGTTACTTTGTACATTGACAGTCGGTGATAGTTTTGTGGCCACAGAAAGTGAGCCTTGCATTCATCAACACTAACTGTCAAAGATACTACAGCAGATTTAACTTTGTTTCGATTAGTAAAGGTATTGATGGCTTTCCACACCGAAGCCGAAGAGAGATAGAGAGATGTTGCTTGAAGAAGACAAAACATACAAGTGCGGTACCTGGTAGAACAACGATTGTCGAGCACTCATCTAGTTTTAGACTTCAATTTTGGTTGTTTGTCGATATAGGTGTAGCCGAGCGCAAAGCTTTCCTGCTGAGTTATTATTAGGCAATCATAGTGCGTCCTCCAGGAACTTCGCTTTGGCATAATTTGTATCTAAATGAGGGTGCGCCGCGGCAACTAAAACTCATCCCACACGAAATGTATCTGGTTATGTCCGAATAGAACAGCAGACGAATTTCTTTGCTGTGAACGAATGGGTCAGAGTAGAGGTCCATTGCTGCCTGGTCAGGAATCTGCGGGGGGGGGGGGGGGGGTTCCAATCTTTCTTTAGCAAGCGGGGGGGGGGGGGGCTTTTTTTAGCAAGCGGGGGGGGGGGGGGAGGGGCGGGTTTCCAATCTTTTTTTAGCAAGCGGGGGGTGGGGGGGGGTTTCCAAACTATTTTTAGCTAGCGGGGGGGGGTGGGGGGTGTTTCCAAACTTTTTTAGCAAGCGGGGGGGGGGGGGGGGGGCTTTCCAATCTTTTTTTAGCAAGCGGGGGGGGGGGGTTTCCTTTTAGCTAGCGCCAGATGAGAGCATTTCCCCCCCCCGCCCCCCTCCCCCCCCCACCCACCCCCCACCCCCCCCCCCCCCCGCCCCTGCTCCACCCCGCCCCCCCCCCCGCCCCCTCCGCTTGTCAAAAAAGTTGAACACCCCCCCGCCCCCGCTGCTAAAAAAAGTTTGCCCCCCCTCCCCCTAGCTAAAAAGTTTGGAACCACCCCCCCCCCCGCTTGCTAAAAAAAGCTTGGAAACACACCCACACCACTCACCACCCCCCGCTTGCTAAAAAACTCTGGGCCGAGTGGTTAGCGCGCTGGACCTACAGTCGCTTGCGGCCAGTGGGTACGGCGTTCGAAGCTGCGCGGTTTCCAGAGTTGCATCCTTGAGCAAGATGCTTAACTCGCATTGTTTCTCCCCACCCAGGAGTAAAACCGGGTACCTGTGAGGGCAATATTGGCAAAAACGTTGTGCGATTAACCCTTGTATGCGGCCAAGCGCCAGCATCGGGTTGGAATACTCCCCAGGGAGCGGAGTTGGTGCTGGTACCTGACTGTGTGTGTCTTAAATGTACGTCACTATGTTTGTTCCCCCCCCCCCCCCCCCCCCCCCCCCCCCCCCCCCCCCCCCCGCCCCCCCCCCCCCCCCCGCCCGCCCCCCCCCCCCCCCGGGGGCGCCCCCCCCCCCCCCCCCCCCCCCCCGCGGCCCCTTCCCTCGCCTCGCCCCCGCCCCCTCCCCCCCCCCGCCCCCCGCCCCCCGCCCGCCGCCCCCCCCCCACCCCGGCCGCCCCCCCCCCCCCCCCGACACCCCCCCCCCCCCTCTCCCGTCCTCGCCCGCCGCCCCCCCCCCCCCCCCCCGCCCCCCCGGCCCGCCCGCGCCCCCGCCCCCCCCCCTCCGCCGCCCCCCGCCCCTCCCCACCCCCCCCCCCCCCTCCCCCCGGCCCCTCCCCCACTCCCCCCCCCTTCCCCCTGCCCCCTGCCCCGCCCCCCCCCGAGCCCCTCCCTCCCCCCCCCCCCTCCTCCCCCGGCTCCTCCCCCCGCGCGGCGCCCCGCCCCCCGCCGCCGCCCCCCCTCTCGCTCCCCCCCCCCCCCCCCCGGCCCCCCTCCCCGGCCCCCCTCCCCGGCCCCCCTCCGGCCCCCCCCCCCGCCCGCCCCCCCCCGCCCCCCCCCCTGCCCCTCCAGGCCCCCCCCACTCTCGCGCCCTCATCACCCGCCCCCCTCGCGCCCTCTCGCTCCCCCCCGACCCCTCCCCCCGACCCCCCCCTGCACGGCTCCCCCCTCCGCGCCGCCCCCCGCCTCCCCCCCCACCCTCCCCCGCCCCCCCCCCCCCGCCCCCCCCCCCCCCTGCCCCCCCCCCCCCCCCCCCCCCCCCCCCGCCCCCTCGCCCCCCCCCCCCTCCCCGCCTCCCCCCTCCACCCCCTCCCCCCCCCCCCCCCTCTCCCTCCCGCGCCCCCCTCGCTCGGCCCCCCCCTCCCCCCCCCTGCCCCCCCCCCCCCCCCCCTCCCCCCTCCGGCCCCCCCTCTCCTCTCCCCCCCCCCCCCCGCCGCCCCCCGCTATTCGACCCTCCTCGCCCCCCCCCCCCCCCCCCTGCCTCTCGTCCCCCCCCCTGCCCCCCCCCGCCCTCCACGCCCCACTCCTCCGCCCCCCCCCCTCTCCCCCGCCCGCCGCCCCTCCCCCCTCCGGCCCCGGTCCCCGCCTCCCCCCCCCCCCCCGCGCTTCCCGTCTTCTCCCCCACCCCCCCCCCCACCCCCCTCTCCCTCCTGCCACCCCTTGCCCCCCCCCCTCCCGCCCCCCCCCCCACCCCCCCGCCCCCGCCCCCCCCCCCCCCCCCCCCCCCAGCGCCCCCGCCCCATGTAAAAAAAGTTTTGGAAAATCCTCATATCCAAATCCATCCCCCCCCAGGCTTGTTTAGCCGTTTGGCCGTTCCCGCCCCATGCACGGCCCCTTTTCCCCGCCACCACCCACCCCCGCCCCTTGTCCCCACCCCGCCCGTGCTACAAAGAAAGAATTGAAAGGCTCACCTTCAGCGCTCGTCGCGCCGCCCGTCCTCCGCCCCACCCCCCCCCCCGCCCCGCCCCCACCTGCGGCCGCGCCCCTCCGCCCGTCTATCCGCCTCCCCCGGCCCCCCCCCCCCCCCTTCCGCGCTCGCCCCTATTCCCCCGCCCCCCCCCCCCGCCTCCCCTCCCCCCCGGCTCGCCCCCGCCCCCCCCCGCCGCCCGCGCACCATTTTGCTAAAAAAAGTTTGGAGGAAACCCCCCCTCCCTCCCCCCCCCCCGTTTCCTGACCAGGCAGCAATGGACCTCTACTCTGAACGAATGGGCAAAGCAAAGAAATTCGTCTGCTGTTCTATTCGACATAACAGGTACACTTTCTTGTGTTGCGCGCGCACCCTCATTTAGATACAAATTATGCCAAAGCGAAGTTCCTGGAGGACGCACTATGATTGCCTATTGGCTCCTGGTTTTCTTAACCCATTGCCTTGTAACGACATTCTCTCTCTCTCTCTCTCTCTCTCTCTCTCTCTCTATATATATATATATATATATATATATATATACTTAGCTAATCTTAGCTAATCCCTAGCTAATTTAGCTATCCTTATCTATCTATCTGTGTGTGTGTGTCTCTGCGTTTCTCTCTCTCTCTCTCTCTGTCTCTCTGTCTCTGTCTGTGTGTGTGTGTCTCTATGTGTGTGTTTTCCTCTCTCTCTGTCTCTCTCTCTGTATCTGTGTGTGTGTCTTTCTCTATGTGTCTCTCTCTCTGTGTCTCTCACTCTCTCTGTCTCTGTATGTGCGTCTCTCTGTGTCTCTCTCTCTGTCTCTCTCTCTGTGTCTCTCTCTCTGTGTTTCTCTCTGTCTCTCTCTGTCTCTCTCTCTGTGTATCTCTCTCTCTGTCTCTCTCTCTCCCTCTGTCTCCGTCTCTCTCTCTCTCTCTCTCTCTCTCGTGTGTGTGTCTCTCTCTGTGTCTCTCTCTGTGTCTCTATCTCTGTGTCTCTCTCTCTGTCTGTGTGTGTGTGTCTCTCTCTGTCTGTATGTGCGTGTGTCTCTGTCTGTCTGTCTCTCTCTCTCTCTGTCTCTCTCTGTCTGTCTTTCTCTCTCCGTCTGTGTATCTCTGTCTCTCTGTGTCTCTCTCTCTGTGTCTCTCTGTGTCTCTCTCTCTGTGTCTCTCTGTGTGTCTCTCTGTGTCTCTCTCTTTGTATCTCTCTCTGTCTCTCTCTCACTGTCTCTCTCTGTCTCTCTCTCTGAGTCTCTCTCTTTGTGTGTGTGTCTCTCTCTGTCTCTCTGTCTCTCTCTTTGTCTCTCTCTGTGCCTCTCTCTGTGTGTCTCTCTGTCTCTCTCTCTGTCTCTCTCCCTCTGTGTCTCTCTGTCTGTCTCTCTCTATCTGTCCCTCTCTCTCTCTCTCTCTGTGTGTGTGTCTCTGTCTGTCTGTCTGTCTGTCTGTCTGTCTGTCTGTCTGTCTGTCTGTCTGTCTCTGTCTCTCTCTGTCTCTCTCAGTCTCTCTCATTCTCTCAGTCTCTCTCAGTCTCTCTCTTCCTTTCTCTATCTTTCTCTTTCTCTTTCTCTCTCTCTCTCTCTCTCTCTCTCTCTCTCTCTCTCTCTCTCTGACACGTTCAGCGGAGAGGACACATACTCTCCATTTTGTACAGATTATGTAGAAGATGAAATTCCTTTCCTGTTAGAATGTGAAATTTATAAGGATATTAGAGAAAAATATGTAAAAAGGTGTGGCCAGTATTTAAATAACAGAGGCTTTACCTTTTTGATTGATGGACGGGGATACATTAAGCCGAAACATGTTGCTATGTTTATACATTCTGCGCTCAAACACCGTCGTCAACGTCTCCAAGACGAGCAATCTTAGTTTCATTGTATTATTAGAGATCCACGGTCAACCTGAGATCAAAAGCTAAAATTGACCCACTTCCCACCCCACCATACGACCCTTGAACCATGGTAGCCTAATCCACAAAAATGTACTTGTTTGTACATGCATAAGCACACTGTATGCCGGAGTAAGACCCTGCTTGACTCTTGGTCACCATGTACATCCCCCCACCCTCCACCACTACCTTTGCTTTGTTGTGTTTCAAGAAGGAAATGAAAGCATGTATGTTCATTTTCTTCCTTTTTGCTTTCGCCAAAATGTTCATGTATGCAAAAGCAATACGCTCAGAACAACTGTAAAATTTGTGACGGGCCGTCGGCCTTGTAATAAAGAATTCAATGTTTCAAAGTCTCATAGTCTCTCTCTCTCTCTCTCTCTCTCTCTCTCTCTCTCTCTCTCTCTCTCTCTCTCTCTCTCTCTCTCTCTCTGTATCTCTCTCTCTCTCTTATCTCTCTCTCATACTTCCGTTCTCTTTGTTTTAGTTCCTGCTGGAGTAGGGTGCGCCTATCACGCAAGTGTCTTCCATTCTCCCTCTTCCTATGGTGTGTCAAGTGTGTCCTGTGAATGAAGTGCGCATTGTGCATGAACAGTCACTACATGCCTCTCTTCTGCCAATCTGAAAGGGTCACGAAGCTGTCCTTCACATCGTTGTAGTTGAATATGTCACACCTTCCCTCTCTGCCTTATGATATGGCCCGTGTGTTGGATGTCCATTTGTCTTGCAGCTGTTCGTTCCATCACTTGTTGAATCGACTTGACGCTTGCCTGAAGACTGTTCCCCTGGCGTCATTGCTTGTGCTAAATCTCAGCTGTTATGTTTCAGCGAGAAACTCCTTGCTTCCTCTGAATTGAGACACATGATTTCAGTGGTACGGTATTCACTCGATAGACTTTGTCGTACTAAACGAGGCAACACTTCAAACAAGTAATTTATGTTAAATGTTGAGGACCAATGGTCCCTTTTTGGTCACAAAGATACATACATTCAGAGACAGGTTGAGATCGGAGACAGCCGATCCCAAGGTTGGCTTCTCTGAGGTCCGCGCATTTGTTTGATAAGGGGGAACCGTCTGCCAGTCGAGAGAGACGAACATTACCAGTCTGAGAGCCTGCTAGTCTTGGAAACCACTGTCTGCACGGTCATGGGCTGGACCAGGTCACTACCATCCAGCTTCGGACCAGCAGCAGCTCCTGTATCCATGGGTAATTGAGTTGTAGAATGGATATATCTAAGTGCCGGGGTCGGTTGTATAGTTACTGAAAAAGAGTGGAAGACAAGCAACCGACAGTGGTTCTTTCTTGAGCAAGTGGGGTCCTGAAAAGGGCCGTATGGGGGTTATTCTGCAGCCGAGTTGTAGAAAGCAGCTACGACTTGTCTCATATCTGCGCCCTTCTACTATCAAGCCTCGAGCCCACCACAGCTCGAACCTTACCATCGGCTCTTCTACATCTTCACATTCACATCACAGAATTAATTTCGCATGTTTTTAAATATGCTGACAGTCATCTCACCTTTCCTGAAGTAGACGTACTGGGCCAAGAGAGGCGCTCCGATGATGCATGCTGCGATGTAGAGCACCAACACCAGTGTGGAGACCAGGCGGCTGCGACCAGGGGGCGCCACTTCGACGGAGACCAGGTCCAGGGTGTCTTCCTCGTCGTCCTGCACCGAGTTTCGTTTCAGCAGGGGGTCCCTCTCGGTCATGTTGACCTGGCGTTTGGGGGTTACGGGAAAGCCTTTAGGGGGTTACGGGATGGTCTTTAGGGGGTTACAGGAAGGGCTTCAGGGGGTTACGCGAAGAGCTTTAGGGGGTTACGGGAAGACCTTTACGGGGTTACGGGATGGCCTTTAGGGGGTTACAGGAAGGGCTTCAGGGGGTTACGCGAAGAGCTTTAGGGATTTACGAGAAGATCTTTAGGGAATTAAGGGATGACCTTTAGGGGGTACTGGAAGAGCTTTAGAGGGTTACGCAAAGAGCTTTAGGGGGTTACGAGAAGGGCTCTAGGGGTTAGGGAAGGGATGACATGCGTATTGCACTCTGGGTGGATGAGTGCCTAATTAGTGCTTGTGACTGTGAGCAGTTTGGATGGGGAAGGTTGGAGGGAAGAAGTGTTCAGAGGCTATAAAAAGCAAGTGAGTATTTCGTCAAGAGTTTGTGGAGATGGAAGTAGATGTGAGTAGGGATTTGTTAGATAGATTGGTTGGGTGCTTTAACTTTTCGTAGAGCTGCCTTGTGTGTTTATGTATGAAAGTGTGTTGCGTGAGTATCTTCGCTCTGATCACGCGTATATTTAGCGGGGAAGTTACGAATCCAGAGTGCGAAACTTTGGGACAAGTTTTGTGTTTTGTTTCGGTTATATGTATCGTGCCTTAATTCCAATCGCTGAT